>JAEMPF020028780.1:7500-15000 GCA_022496165.2 Catalaphyllia jardinei
GAAACTGCAGTTGCTTTGAATCTGGATACAAGTGTCAATCAGCCTACACCAAGAATTCACACTCACATTGAACATCTTTTGGAAAACATTTCTGACAATGAGCTTCATGAGTATGAAAAACTAGTACCATCTTACTATGCTCAACCTGATCTGCCAACACTGACTTATGATCCAAACCAAACTTACACTTTTGTTGTTTTTGACACCGAGACTACCTGCACCGGGAAAAATGCAGAACTCTGTCAGCTGTCTGCCATTCATGAAAATCAAGTGTTTTCAAAGTACATTCTACCAACAGGAAATGTGCGTACTGGAGCTTCACGAGTGAACAAACTATCTGTACAAAATATTAATGGCATCAGAAAATTATTGAAAGAAAATCAACCAGTGGAAACTGTCTCTCTTGATAAGGCGCTTCAAGAGTTTCTCACCTTTCTCAGTCAAGTAAAATGTTCATCCCAGAAGGAATCTTGTATAGTTCTAATAGGTCATAATTCATCAACATTTGATACTCCAATACTTCTCCGGAGAAGCGACGAAAATTTTCGCAGCAAACTAAGCAACCTGAATGTCTATTTTGGCGACAGCCAGATCCTTGTCCTTTTGAAAGATAAACACCCGGCCTTGCAACTCAGTGAATCGGCATCTTGCAAATCAAACCAATCAGCACTTTACTCACATCTCTTTAAAGAAGAATTTGAAGCCCACGATGCCTTGGAGGATGTTAAGGCACTTACAAAAATTCTCTTTCATTCTGCACTTCAACTGAACAAGGAAAAACTCGTGAATTGTTCTGGAGTTATTAGTGTGGAACAAGCACTTGCCAGCATGTCGTATTTGGATCGACGCCATGAAATTCTCCAGACATTCAGCGGAAGACTTTTCGACCCCAGGGACGACAATGATGCAATAAAACAATCAGTGGCTCAGAAGATTGCAGGAAGTGGGCTTTCCTATTCACATCTCAAAGAGTTATATTTAAAGTTCGGAACAAAGGGACTGCTTGCGATCCTCAGCATGCCTCCTTCCCAGAGCACTGCGACGAAACCTCGTGTCACTCGAACAAAGCGTATTCTGGATGCCATTGCAAACCACTTTCAGGAAACATTTCCGAAGGAAGAATAGTTCCTTTGGTTCCATTGTTGGTAAGTTGTAACTTCCGTTTAATCACATTTAAACTGCAGAAACTGGCCAGCACGTGTTGTGCTTCTGGAGGTGCTTAATGAAAATATACATACCTCGCGTTACATAAGCCAGATTTAAATGACCGAAATTCTCCAAAACTTAGCAACGAACCAAGCTTGTTAACGGCGCTTCGAAAAATAACGTGCAGGTCCACTTGAACGACTCACTAAACTGATGAAATATACCGAAAATCGAGCGAACGACTCTTCGAAACAAAATAAGGTCGTTGACCAGCGGACAACGTATGCGCATGCGAAAAGCGGGATCTTGTGAAAGCCAGATTTTGTAAACGCGCGAGACGCGCGTGGATTTTCTTGAGACGCGAAGTGAATTATTTAAAAAACAAGTCCGGTGACCCCCCTATTTTATTTTAAAATTGGGTAGTTTGGACTAAGAGAAAACTACTGGTAAAATTTAAAAAAATTATCTGGACCGGATTTATAGCCACTCAAAAATTACCGTTTTTAGCAATTACATAAAATCTGCTCCAGAGAATTTTTTTAAACTCTCTATAATTGCTCCCATTTTCATGTAGAATTGAATAAAATTAAGAAAAATAGGGGTCACCGAGTTAATTTTTGCGCTATTAGCGTTAGAAGCTCCATGATGGCGCTTAGTTACAACCATATGCTGTTGCCATGGTAACAGCTGATGACGCCACGTGATTATGTTTTGGTTCACTGATGATCGGACTAGTAACTGTTACCAAGAAATTGTAAGAAATATTATTAGTTTGTTTCATTGAATCCCTCAAATGTAAAAGCGCTAGAAAACCTTAAAACTATTGTGAGCCTCCTTAAGATCAAGGAAATTTGAGTTGGGAAAGTTTTTTCAGTTATTTCCAAAACAGGGGCAATCATGGCTGTGAACAATAGTGGTACTCTGTTGAAAGCTGAAGTTATCGATATTGTGAAACTCCACAATAAAAAGAAATTCTATCTAATTATTTTGTAACAGATAAAAATTAAAACGGGTCAATTTTTACAATAAAGATACCAAATTAACTTCCAAAAGCAGTGACTGTTGTATTTTGTGGATGTTTTTACATTACATTAAATTATCATTATTAGTTTGACTTACCTGCGTGGCAGTGCAAGCAAGACTTTAGTTCGTTTTTCAATACATCCAGGTTTACTAGTCTTGTGCCTAATTTTTCGTCTTCAGTTTGCTAAAACAAGACAAATGTTTGCTAGAGTACTCAATGGCGTCGTAGTGTATAAAAATGCGAGCTGCTTTGTAACATTTGCAACAGTTTTTCTTGATAAGAAAAACATAGCTGTTTTGATCGAGTCACTTTTTTCTCAGTTGGCTCATAATCCCTCTCTCCGTTGTGCTCCTCTGCTATGGGTCGCTTTAAATTATCTTTACCCTTCGCTAGTTTTTTGACAGCACTCAGATGACCCCTTGACACAAAACGCCCTTTGCAGCGTTCACTCCCAGCAGTGTTTTCTTTGTCACCGTCGTCGTTAGCAGCATGTGAGGTAGACGAATAGTACCATAGGTAGCCTAGGGTTAAGCTGGCCAAGTGAAAGGCACGAGGAAAACCTGAAGACTTGTTTTTCCCCTGCTGTTTTTTAGCTGGATAGGGATCGATCGCAACATCAGCATACCAAATATTTTCGTAAAGGTTCAAGTACGTTTAAAATAATTTTTCTCCTTTGAAATTGTTTGAAAGATAGGTGTTCTTGAACGTAAAAATAACTGACAACGCAAACAAGTGACTACATTGGGCGGAAAAAAAGTTTTACGAAAAAATCCCCGTGCCGCCATGTTTATTTTGATTTTTGCAAACTTTAAATCACGCGCGCTATCTCGCGACCCCTCGGGTGATCACGTGATGTCTCGAGCTGAAGTGCGCGTTAAAGCCCAGGCTTGTCACGGAAATTTTACTGTATTGAGCCACCTTAAAATAATTAAAATATCATTCCTTTCGCTTAAATTTATCTAGAAGTGCCCCTCTGAGCTTATTCCTAAAACTATTTACATCAATGCATAACTTAAAATTATTATTTAAATTGTTCCAAATGTTCACTGCCCTATAGTGGAAAGTTTTCTGCCCAGTAGCAGACCTAAATAAAGGGATATTTAGCATCTGCGAATTTCTGGTCTTCCGGCTACTAATAGTACTACGTCTAGTTAATTTATCACTAAGGTACGCAGGGGCTAGTTCCGACATACATTTGAAAGCTAACACAGCATCTCTAAAATATAATTGGTTTCTGACGGGTAGCCAATTTAACGATTTAAGTATAGGTGTAACATGATCGTACTTGCGTTTGTTAGCAACAATACGCGCAGCAAAATTTTGTACTAGTTGTAATTTGTTCACATTTTTCTTAGCGGTATTAGACCAAACAGAAGAACAATAAAATAGCCTACTAAATACCAATGCATTAATTACAAGTTTGAGTGTCCTTTGATCGAAAACGTGTTTGACTCTATTTATTTGACAAAGACGAGATACGCAGGAAGACACTGTCACCCCTACTGTTTTCTGTTCCTGCGGAGTTTCTCTTTGTTTTAGTTGCAGGTTTTAACCATGTCTAAAGTTAAGTCTCGCGGTCGTGCCCCTAGGAAGTCATCATCATGTGGGGCTCCAAAACGTGCCAACCCTCGGGAGAACGTTCGTGCTAGTAGCTCTGCTACACAAGGCCTTCCCGCCCTGCCGAGCAGGAAAAGAGGAGCCCAGGCAAGAGCCGGCGGAAAACATGTTTTGAGTTCACAGGACCCCCCCCCCCCCCCTCCCCCAGCACATCCGCGACAGTTCAGCCGTCGCCACAGGAGGCTCTGCTGCTCTCCCAGTTAATCGAGACCCTGGTCATCAGTGTAGCGGATGAAGTGTCATGTCGTTTATCTCCGGCTTAGAACCCCTCAAGTATTGTTACTACCCTACCATCAGGCATTCAGGAAGTTCCAGTATCTGGAACGGGCAGCCAGTCTCCTTCGTCGACTCAGTTCACCGACTTCATTGCATCTACTGGGAGTTTGGCTGATCTCAGCTGCCGTGACCGGCCTGGTTCCATCCACCTCTGAAGGACCCCCACCAGTACCAGGTCAGTGTTTTTAATTTGTGAGCCTGTCCATCGATGCCCCTGTCAGTGATAAATTAAGAGCCAACATTTGGAGGGATGAATTTAATGTTTTTGGCTGCCTTCTCGCCAACTCAGTCTTGGCAAACCGGTTCCAGTTAACCGCGCAGAATGCAGCGAGTGGTCCACTTCCCTCTCTCTGCATTGAGCCAATAGCAAAGAATAAAAAGATAATATCTATTGAATATGGGCTAAGAAGTTTCCACATAATATATCCGTGGGTATTTACACTAAGCGATTCCCTCATGAGGCCCCCGCCCTCATGAAATATTGCGATACCATTCAGGACTTGGCCGGTAGGGGCCATAACTGGAAATATTCTACGATGAAAATTTTCGGTTCTTGAGGCAAACCCATCATTCTGCCCTCACATTGCATCGGATCCATGACGAACTATGGCTGAAGTCACACCAGGTTTCTCAGGCCAGGCCCTTACAACCTTCGTCTCAAGTGCGGTTACCAGGTAGGGTTGGTAACACCCCTTAAGGATACTGTTTCAGATTTCATAAGGGTCGTAAATGTACCCCGGGCTGTGCATACAAACACCAGTGCTATAAATGTGGGGGGTCACACCCTGTTTCGAATTGTAATTTTCGTGGCCCAGCCAAAACATCTGGATTTCAGCCACAATCTGCCAAGTCCCAGTCCTCCCAACCTCCCAACTCCAGTAACAGTTGAGAGACTGGGTTTTTTGCTTGATGGGTATACCCAATCCACCGTTGAAATTTTAATATCAGGTTTTACTCATGGTTTTCCAATTCACTTCCATGGTGAGCTCAAATCCCGCACAGCAAATAACTTGTTGTCTGCCCTAGAGAATCCTGCAGCCATTGATGCAAAACTCAGAAGAGAACTTGAATCCCAACGGCTGGCAGGGCCTTTTCAGTCTCCTCCACTGTTCCCATTCTGGATTTCCCCCTTGGGGGTTGTACCAATGAAAGTGCCAGGTGAATTTCGCCTAATTCACTATCTATCTTTTCAAAAGGGGTCCTCTGTTAATGACGGCATACCCCCCGAGCATACCAGTGTTCACTACGCTACAATTGACGGGGCCATTCAACTCATAAAGAGTGCCGGCCCTGGCTGCTTTTTGACAAAGACTGATATAAAAAGTGTTTTTCGAATTATCCCAATTCACCCTAATGATTATGGTCTCCTTGGGATGCAGTGGAGGGGCTCTATTACTATGATCGTTGCATGCCTATAGGCTGTTCTTCTTCTAGTTTAACTTTTGGAATTTTCAGCACAGCAGTGGAATGGGTTGCTCATAATAAGTCAACAATTGGTTACATTTTGCATCTCCTTGACGACTACCTTTTGGTTGCGCCTTCAATACAACTCTGTCAGCAGCAGTTAGATTTATTTTTGCCCTTTGTACATACCTAGGTATTCCCACCTGTGGGCGTGCTACATCTATGTCTTTTGCAGGCTGTGAATTAGACTCCATTCTTTGAGAAGCTCGCTTGCCCGCTGATAAAATTGAGAAATGTGTATCCCTCATTTCGGAGTTTTGTCGTCGCAAAAAGTCACCTTCAAAGAAATCCAATCACTCGTTGGCCTCTTAAATTTTGCATGTTCAGTTATACGGCCGGGTCCAGCCTTTTTGCGTCGGTTTATCGATTTAACTGTGGGTGTTCGCATGCCTAATTATTATATTAGACTTAACAGAGAGGTCAAAGAGGATTTGCTTTTATGGCTATCTTTCTTGTCTAATTTTAATGGGAAGTCCCTCTTCCTTGAAGATACATACCTAAATTCATCCAAGTTAAATCTATTCACTGATACTTCAGGTGCCTTAGGTTTTGGAGCCATATTTGGGTCTCACTGGTGCTATGGGTGCTATGGCCTTCTAATTGGCAATATCAGAATATTGCCATTCTTGAGTTCTACCCCATTATATTAAGCTTATACCTCTGAGGTGCAGCTATGAGCAATCAGTGCGTATTGTTTTTTTTTACTGACAATGAGTCCTTGCTTCATGTTATTAACAAGCAAACTTGTAAGGATAGGGTTCCGATGGCTTTTGTTCAAAAGCTAGTTTCAATTTGTTTACATCACAATATCTTGTTTAAAGCTAAGCGCATACAGGGAGTTCGCAACCGTTTAGCTGATGCTCTATCTCGATTGCAGGTCCAGACTTTCAGGCACCTTGCACCACCTCACATGGACTCCTTGCCCACAGAGATTCCCCAGTATCTGCAGCCTCAGAATTGGGTTCTATTATAGCCATGCTTGCTAGGTCCAGTCTCCAGCCTTCATCTATTCCAACCCATCGGCGGGCTTGGAGATTATTTTACTAATTTCTCAATGCGATTTTCAATTCTGTTAGCCACGCGTTTCCCATCGTGCCCCATAGTCTCTTTTTATTGCTTATATGTATGACAAAAAGCATGCTCCGTATACTGTAAGCTCATATGTTTCTGCACTGCACTAGACTATTCTCACAAATTGTTAGGCCATCCTGACCCTACTAAATCATTTTTTATTATTCAGATTTTATAGGGTTATGGTAAGATAGGTTCACGCTTAGAAAGTCGCTTACCCATCACACTTCCAGTACTCAACAGAATCATCGAGTCTTCACCAAAGCTCGCTATTTCCCAGTATCAACGTTGTCAAATTCAGGCCATGTGTTTGACCGCCTTTTTTGCCTTTCTTCGAATTGGGGAGAACCTACAATTCCCCGAAAGATGCCGGTGTCCCCTTGCAGGTTCATCACTTGGCCAAATTGATAGATTCCTCAAAGCGTGTGGTGGCTCTCAACCTCACTTTCGGAAGATTTAAACATAGCTACAATCAGCGTCCATTCTCTATAATTTTGCATCGCCGGAATTCTTGTTGTCCAGTGCGATTCCTACTGGATTATTTATCATTACGGGGTAATCGATCAGGCCCACTTTTCCTTAATTCGGATAATAGCCCAGTTTCACGGACCATTTTTGCAGAACTACTTTCTCTTTCCTTGAAGGCTTCTGGGCTTGACTCGTCACGCTACAAGGGTCATAGTTTTCGCATGGGTGCTGCTTCTTTTGCTGCAGAATGGGGAATGTCTGATGCTAAGATCAGAGCTTTGGGTCATTGTTAGAACACGCATGGCTTGCGGGGGAAGCCATGTGCAGGTTTGAAAGATGATGGGACTGATTAGCAAGGGCAGCAGTCTCATCATCTTTTGGTTGCTGAGCTGTCAGGGAGTTAGGGTTCTGATTAGCAAGGGCAGCAGCGCCCC
>JAEMPF020028780.1:22500-27105 GCA_022496165.2 Catalaphyllia jardinei
GGCGTCTACTTACTTTCAAGTCCAGGTTTGGCAAAGCAAAGTACTACTGCGGTCGCTACATCGAAGTACAGTAGGACTTCTGCGGCATCTGCCGGGAGACCAAAGCCTATTTCCTTGTTCCAGTAAGGTAAAAGGATAAAGTCTTACTTCTACCCATCATACGTTCCCACATATTGCCGGGGACACGTGTGTTGAGCCAACATGTGGAAAGCTTACGACTGCCTAAAAGACGAGGGCTATAGTCATTTCACTGTTAACCACAACCTTGTTCGTGGACCCAGACACAGGTGCACAGCCCCAGCGCATTGAAAATACATGGTGGGGAGTCAAACGAAGTATGCTTCGTACACGAACTTCCAAAATCTCTCCCGAAGCTACCTCGGGAATGGTTTTGGCTCTAATACTGATGCCAAAAAATTGAAAAAAATTGCTATTGTTATGGCGGTTTGGAGCCAGAGGCAGGAATTAATAACGGGACAAGAGCCATCTACTAGGTCGTGAATTTTGTGTGCCAGGAATGCGCCGCTGCCGGCCACAGACTAGTGGTAAGCTGCAAGAACAACACGATGGCAGGTGGCAGGAACGAAAAAAGGAGCTTTTCCCAAGTGTTTTCCTATCACACGGACAGATAGTCTCTCTCGTTGGAAAGTGAGTGTTCTCTGTAGTTGAAGTATAAAGTAAAAACTAAAATCTTTAAGGCAAAAAATGTCTTATGTTTCAGAATAAAGTGACAATTGTTTGAAATAATGTCATTCTTCTGCGTAACTTTGTTTTTTAAACGCGAAAATCTCTCATCGGAGTTCCATCGTTTCGGCTATTGCTTAGTTAAACCAAAAAAACTGTATACATAATAAATGTAGGATTATTATTGAGAAAGTTTGCATTTCGTTCTCTAAAAGACTCTCCACCTTTTTTTGCCTCGCGCGCAGCATTTGTCCGGAGCACTTCATGCAGTGTGAGGAGAAATGCAAAATATAAGTAGAGCGAGGTCGTTTGACTGCGTTTTTGCGTATTTTGAGAACATAGGTCTACACGATTTCCGAGGTTAAGTGCATGTCTCTTCTAAGAGTGTGACACCTTTGTTATTTGCCATGCCTTGCTTATTCTTTGTTTAGGCTCGTTTCTACTGCAAGATATGTTTTTAAGGTTCTAAGTGTTGGCCCTCCAGGGACAAAGATTAAAGTATTCCGTGAAAATAATGCTTGCTTTGATTCTGTATTGTCAAGCCGGAACCGGATATTTGATTTGAATTGCAAGCGCAGAATCTTAATGCTTCTTAATGACAAATATCATATTTATCTTCGTCCAGTATTTCATCACAGACTACCGCAGCCTTACTTCGAGAAAGCCATGCGTTTTTCTAAAAACACTACTGTGTTTTTTTGTTTTGTTTTGTTTTTTTTTGTTTTTAATTTAATTTGATCGAGAGCATTCGAAACAGAAACAACAATCAGTAGGGATGTAACTTGCTCAATGTCCCCATCACATCAAGCGGGTAAGACGGCAAGAACATTAAATGATCACGGTACATTGCCTCGAGACACACTTACCTAACCTTTAGATAAAGTTTGGAATAATTACTACTAGTTTCAATGAAAAAGTGGGTGATGGCTTCAGAGCTTGAAGGAATTACTGATAAAACGATTTGAAGTAAATGGTGCAATAGGGGTTGGTTTGGCCTCTTCCAGGTGTTTAGTTAGTCAGGGTGCAGCGCGGAAGCGCTTTTATTATTTTTTCGCACGCTGTTTTTCGCGCTGAGCCCCAACTAACTGAACGCCTAAAACAGGCTAGGGTTGGTGTAGTTTTCAAAAGAGAACTATGATTTTTCGCATTAAGCAAGGAAATCAAAATCCACGGAACAATATGACTGCAAGCTTTTCATTCGCCTCGACGTTTCAGGTAACTCAATGCAGGGCAGAGATTTTGACTCGATGATTAAATTTAACGCCTTGACGGGCGAAGAACACTGTAAATGATTTGTCTGCGGTACCGAAGTCGTTTTCAACATAAAGCAGGTTGGCTTCACACCTTCTTCTCTTTTCTTCCCGAGATCAGAAAGCTGCAGTACGCAGTTTATTCCGAATGGAAGCAATTTTGCGTAACACTTCACTACTGCTGAATACACCGAGAAAAAAAATGATCTCATGAAGTAGGACTTGATCGATATCTTGGCACCTTTTTTGGCGAATCGCCAAAATTACTAAAATAATAGAGCAGCCAAACAAATAAAAATCTCTTGTCTTCCTCCAAAGTACTTACTAAAGCATTCATGACCTTCATGAGCAGGAGCCATAATCAGGGACGGAGACCGTAAGCGCACGCCATTTCTAGTATTGGGGCTGTCCCCATGACATGGGGCTTAGAAACAATTGCGCCATCGCCTACGGCACACGAGCGTACATTGCTGCGAGGATTTTCCGGGATGTCGCGCCAGGAAGATGGCGTTCGAAATTCCCGAAATCGTTTATGCTTTTGGAAAACAACTCAACGTCCTTATGGCTAGTGGAATTTTGCCTAAGTATTTTCGTCGTAAGTTGCTCTAGTTTGAGTGAAGACAGTGCCGACTTTAGGTATGTCCCGCTTTATATCGCTGATCTTGCATCCGACAAGTTTTTGGCTTTTTGTCGATCCCTAGAGCCAACGATCCTTCTGGAGCTCTCGATCCCTGCCACAGGCCAGAAGGATGGTAGGCTCTGAAGATGAAAATGGCTTTTCCTTGCTATTGTAAAGAATAGGCTGCTTTCTCGCCAGGACTCGCCAGCAAATATTCGAAATTTTAGCCTAAAGGCTAAGTACTGTTACACATCGTGAGTATTGTCGGTAGCAGCACACCGCGATACTTTCGAATTTTACAAAAGCTCAACGCGACCAATTGCCTGATTTTACTAATTCGTGTTAAACTGCAAATTTTATTTCTATAGAATTTATATTTAGCGTCATTACCAGAAAAATATTACTTGTTTTTAATCTTAATTGAAGTTCTTATACCTTTAGTTATCCAAGTTTTAGCGCATTGTTTCGCCTTGCGGCGCGAAAGTGTCTTCATAGGTGCATGTTTGTTTACAATTTTGTTTAGCTCATTGTAAAAAGAGGAAAACATGTTATCAATGTCATTTGTTCCATTGGAGATAGTGTTATTCCATTTAACTTGAGAAAGATCATGATTAAAACAATCCGCCCGAAATTGCGAGTAGTCGCGAATTTTGGTTTTATGGAATTTTGAGGGCTTTTCCCTAACTGATTTCATAATGCAAAACTGAGCAAAGTGATCACTTAGGTCAGCAATCAAATTTCCACTAAGGTGCACTTGTTCAGGGTTGTTTACAAAAATGTTATCGATAAGGGTGGCCGAATTGTTTCGAATGTGTGTTGGTTTATCAATGGTAGGAATAAGATAACAGCTTTGGAGAGCCACCAAGAAATCGTGACTATACCTGGAAGTCTCAAATTTTAATAGGTCGATGTTGAAATCTCCTACGATATATAGTTGTTTTCCAGTAGAAGTTAATTTTTCAATGGTTCCTCAAAATAGCTTTGAAATCGGTCAGGAAAGTTATGTTGTCTGTACACGACACCACAAATTACATTTTTCTTTTTAACAAAGGAAATTTCAAACCACAGAGCTTGAAATGCTTCATTGGATGTTTTTTCTAAGACTTTGTAATTAAGCGTTTCATCAATGAACATTCCGACACCTCCAAAGGCCAAGGGTGTAGGAACGTGATCAAAGTTGTAACCCGGTATTATCGGACAGCAATTGACAGAATTTAAATTGGTAATTTTAGTTTCTGTGACTCCAATAACATTGAAGCGAAAATTTAGTTCATCCAAGATATGAGTTTGTAGATTTTCTAAATTTCGATTTATACTTAAGACATTATTATGAAATATCGAGAAACTACAATCGATTTCATCTTTTGTTAATTTGCTTTTCATTTTTTGAAAGTTATAAGGTGAGAAATATCGACTTTCAATACGACAGTTTAGCAGATTATTATTTAAGTTAAGATCGTCATCTTGTCTTGTATTTGTATTAAACAGATCAAAATCATATAAGCTGGATAATTTATAAAGGGATTTTTTAGTTTTGCCGCTGTTAAACAAACTATTATTGAACGGGCCATGATAAGCAGCTAGGTCTCCCCTAAAATTAAAGTAAGGCAGATCCTGTAAGAGTGCCTTCAAGCATTTTGACCTAAGCTTGTCTTTACGCTGAGTCATTTAGAAGAGCACAATAAATAAAATAAGATACTTATGAGGATTCTCCATTTTGAACAGTGGAGTCGGTTTGTTCTTTCATCCTTAGGTCTTCCAGATTCTCCTTCGTGTGTAATTTGATTGCTCTAGAGCTATCCGTTTGGCGCAGAAAAATTGCAGATTCCTTCGCCCAGCAGTACTTGTAGCTGTAATTCGTTTGAGGTATCTTTGCTAAGTGCAGTAGTTCCTGCAAGCGTGGAGTCAGATGGCAGAAGATAGCGATCCGCCCAATTTCAATCGAGGAAGATAGGCCAAGATTATCCGCTGTTAGTTGGTTCGCGTTGTTCCTGACTGCCATGATTTGCTCACGAGCAATCCTTGTTACAAATTTGCAAATTATTGGCTGCT
>JAEMPF020028781.1:8038-27067 GCA_022496165.2 Catalaphyllia jardinei
CTGTAACCAAACCTGTAACCTAACCTGTAACCAAACCTGTAACCAAAACCATAAACCAAAATCTGAAACCAAAATCATAAACCAAAATCTAAACAAAACCATAAACAAAAAATATAATACAAACCTTATCATCAAATGTGGAACCAAAGCTAAAACAAAAAATATAGGAATCAAAGGCGGAGCCAAGACCAAAACCCGGGACATCGGTCTGGAACCAAAACCTTGAATCATTATTGGGACCTATGCTGGGACTAATACTGGGACCAATGTGAGAAAAAGAGTTGGGACCAATACTGGGACTAATACTGGGACCAATGTGAGAATAGGAGTTGGGACCAATATTGGGACTAATACTGGGACCAATATGAGAATAAAAGTTGGGACCAATATGGGAATTAATGAAGATTGCTGTTTGGTATTCTTGTGTCCGTATGCATAGCTTGTCACTCCATCTTTATGCAAGTATCTTTTGTCGTCAAAACAGATGAGTGATACTTTGTTGATTTCATAACTACCAAGTTCATGGTTCTCACTTCTGATTGTTTTCATTTTGTGATGCATCTGTTAATTATTGAAGAGTGTATCTTTGTAGTTTTCATGTGTGATGTCCTTTTTGATGACATTCTTTTTGATTCCTTTGGCGGTCTTTCCTCCTTTCTGATTATCCTTAATATAACTATACATTTTCGATCGTAGACCAAACAATTCACAAATGGGGACTCATGCGGCTTCATCTTTGAATTTACCTATTACTTTTTTATTCGTCTTGTCAAAATACGGTGAGCTTTCAGGATAGTCCCTGTTATCGAATTTATCTTTATCATTCCAAAAGTCTTGGTATACATCTTCAGCTTCAATCTCATATGTCAAGCTGTCAATGTCAGTGAATAGTAACTTGGCTTTGCCCCCATATTTCTCTTTGATATAGTTGTAATGGAAATCATACATTAACGTCTTACTAAGATCTAAGATGCACATACCCACATATGCTGGCCTGTTAAGGGTGAGTGTTTCTTTGATCTTATGCACAGCCACCAGATTCTCATTGAAGATCTTACTACTAACATAAGTTGGCCTTACTGGTTAATTTTAACAGTTTCTTCTCATCAGTAACTAATCTAACATCTACTCGCTTTCTGAGATTTTCCATCGTTTTACCAAATACGCTGTTATTCATCAGCTGAAGAAATCCTTTTCAAAGGCATTCTTGGCATTCTTACGTTTCTCGGTATTGAAATCAATATACTGTTTTAACCAAGGGGATTGATTGAACTCAAGTACTCGATGGACTTTGGTAACCTTCAAACCGAGATCAATATATAATTGGAGGTTCCTGAAATGTAATACATACTTTTCTTTTTTCCCCAAGGTTGGTATAAGCTTGTGGACCAGACCGGTTGATATGTTATATTTCTCAGATATGTTTTTGCAATACTCAGATAACATATCATTGGTTACTTCCACCTTTTCTGCTGCAAGTGGATAATCATTATGAAGATCATGTAATTCTTCTGGATACTTAAGATCAACTTCTAGTATCAAACCCTTCTCACTATCTTCTTTGTACTTGGCAAGGTTTATCTTATCAATCTGTTTTTGTGTCATCCATCTGAATCCGCCTGTTGGTAGATACTGGCTCATAGCCCAACCATAAAGGTTATTAGCATCAAGATACATAATATACTTTGATGGCGCCTTCTCATCGTATTCTCTCATCTATTTATTGTTTGCTTTACCATAACGATTGGCTATATAGCTGATACCACCACGTAGTCCCATTTCAATGAACTGGAACATATCAATATCAGTCATGAGCTCTAATTTTATGTCAGTCATCTTAAGCATAGAATCCCATGACAAACCAGGAGATGTGAAAAAATGGCATGGATCCAGTTTATAATGTCCAAGACATGTTTTCCTGGAGTTTTCGAATACATCAGCCAGCAGAAGAACATCAGATGCAAGGTATAAGTCATGGTACTCACCCATATTTTTTAGAGAGAATGTATTCCACACAATTTGGGCATGTTCATAGTCTTCATCTAATATATGTTCATTGTTTAGTATGCTGTAGAATTCTTCTTTTAGCGGTAGCTTTTCACTGAATTTATTGAAACTGTCCATATAGTCATATGGGTAAACTCCTTTTCTGGCCATCAAATCAAGCTCTTGACCTTCAAATACTTTAGAGGTGTATTTTAATGATTCTCTTGGTATATTACTCACTAGTTTTTCTAGACTGGAGCTCATGAACTGGAAACTATCAATGAAGGTCAGATGATTGCCAAGCATGAAAGCCATATACTTTTCCATATTGTTGGGTATGGCATTGATTGTCATCTGTTGCTCTTCTCCTTTCTTATTTGTGTATGTATGTTTCTTAACAATGGCTCCGATCTCTTGCATAATGAAATGAGAGTCATACCCACGGAGATTATGAAATATAACAGGTATTTTTACTTCTTCTGGGTTTACTCTGAGTTTTAAATTACAATCTTGATGGGCTGAGCCTCTGTATTTACCAGTAATATGACAGTGGTCTCGAACTCGAATATCTTTATCAGTATATTTTTTATCGCAAATATGACATTCTTCAGCTTTTTGAAACTTCTCTTCATCATCTTTCATCATTCTCAATGGTTTATTGAATTCTTTTTTCATAACCTTCTTGCAATATTTGACTTCCTCTAACATAGCTTCCATAAATTTATATACACAGCCTTTTTACCCCTGTACGTTTTAGCAGGTTTGCTGTATTTATCGTCATAGCAACAGACAACCTTATAACCGTATCCACAGTCTGTATGCTTCTGGTATGCCTCTGTATATGATTTATCGTTATTAGGTTGACAACCAGACATCTTTTCTGTTATGGCCTCAAAGTCTGCATAGATCACAAATGGTACGGGCTGTTGTTTGTGGAAGTTGTCGAATTTTAATATGTTGTTATCCTTATTAGGCATTTTTACTGCTTGTGTAACATTTACTTGAATGCAATTATCTTTGTGATTGTTCAAGACTCTTTCAGAGCTGAAACACTGAAGACAATGCATGCAGAAATGCTTCCTTTCTTTGTGTTTTGTTTTGTTGAACATAAACGAATTAAAATCTTCGATGAGTATGTAATGTTTATTATCATTTTCAGTTGTCAATAATAAATTCATCTGTTTGTTATATTTTTCTTTTGACACATAGATGGGATATGGTTGTTTGTTTTCATATCCATATACATTAATATTGATCTCATTTTGCTTTTCAATTTTATTGTACTGCTTTGTGGTTACCAGTATAATCAAGATCTTGTATATATTCTTTATCAGATTTTTTGATCCTCTGCGGATCTTTATCTTGAGGATTTAAGCGCCTGATGTGGCACCATCTGAAGCATTCATTATCCTCATTTTTCATGTTGATCAATCCCTTTGCGCTGTTTCTGAGTTCTTGTGGTATTTTGATGTATGATGAGCCTTTCATTGGTTGATATTGTACAATATTAAGATAATGATTGTCAACAGATTCAATAGTCCAACCGGAACCTTCAGATACCCATTGAGCTATCATGTTTAAGATTTGCTGTTTTGATAATTGTAATGCTTCTGGGATTTCTGTGTTGTTGATGATGGTTTGAGGTTTGCTATTGAAGTATGCGGTTTTATACACTATTTTGTCATTTGCTAATTTTTGAATGTCACCTTTAGCGTTTCAACGAATTTCAAACCTTTCACATCTGTGAGAATGTTTGTGACATGATATTCGATGGCTTTTCTTGTGTTTTGCAGTTGTTCAAGCGGGTCTTTATTGTTATTGATGCTAATTTCAAAAGACTTTGTGTAGCCTTTCAGAGCTTTGGCAACTTGCTCTATTTTAGTCCTTGGTAATGGGACTGGTTTTTTAGTCCTTGGTAATGGGACTGGTTTGTAATCATCTCTGAACTCTGATGGTGGCTGAATTATGTTGTCTTCATAATCCTGTACCATCTGCTTTACATTCTTCCTAGGAGCTGGAATTGGTTTGTAATCATCTCTGAATTCCAATGGTGGAGGAATGATGTTGTCTTCATAATCCTGCACCATCTGCTTTACATTTTTCCTGGGAGCTGGAATTGGTTTTTGTTTGTCTTGTGTTTAAACCTGTTGCTTCATGTCGTGTGACAACAGTTTATTGATTTGTGAATTTTGTTTGATTATCAAACTGATTAATTTGGATTTGGCGAGTTTTGAGAGATCGCGGGTGTTCATACTATAGGCTGAGATAATTTTTTCCATTCTATATTATATACAAAATACTATCTCTTTAAGCACTTACTTAGCACTTAGATCTCTCCGCGCCAGGAGGCGCATAAGGCCGCAACCCTCGTCTTCCAACCCACTCTGTCTTCCGCTATGACTTTGACTTCTCTCCAGCTGTTCCACCCTTCACTCTTTCGCTCATTTTCCACGGTTCGTCTCCACGTGGTCTTTGGTCGACCTACTGCCCGTTTCCCTTCTGGTTGCCACCCTAACGCTACCCTGCAGTTGTCGGTTACATCTTTTCTCAAGACGTGCCCGATCCAGTTCCAGCGCCTCCTGCGGATCTCATCACTGGTCTTATTTATTCCTGTAATATCCCCTATCCTCTCGTTGCTCACTCTCTGTGGCCACCGAATTCCGAGGATTCGTCTGAGGCACACAAACTGGAATGCGTCCATCTTCTTTTCCTCCACCTTTGTCATTTTCCACGCCTCGCATCCGTAGAGTAGTACTGGGCGAACTAGCGTCTTGAACAGCTTGATCTTCGTTTGGCGTCCTATGCTCCGTAACCTCCATATCTTGGTTAGGTTATAGAACGCCCTTCTTGCTTTATTTAGTCGGTTCCTAATATCTTCAGTTCCACCACCATCTTTCCTGACCGTTGCTCCGAGGTATACGAATTCTTCCACTTCTTCGACTTCATCTTCTCCAATCTTGACCCTGTCCTGCCGTCTTGCATTCGATCTCATCATCTTGCATTTTGCCGCATTGAGCTTCAGTCCTACACGCCCAGCGTTCTCCACCAATCGATCCGTCTTGCTCTGTATATGCTCGTACTTCGACGAGATCAGAGCAATATCGTCTGCGAAGTCAAGGTCTTCTAATACGCTGGTGAAGTTCCATCGTATTCCATTCTTATGCCCGTGTGTCGTCTTTCTCATCACCCAATCTATTGCTATGAGGAAGAGAAATCCTGACATAACACACCCTTGCTTGACTCCCGTCGTGATCTTGATCCACCTCGTCTGTTCCCCGTCATCCATTACCGTACACTCAAAATCCTCATACATGATTTTAACCATCTTCACCAGCTTTTCAGGTATGCCGTACGACTTCATGATCTTCCACAAGCTTTCTCTATGGATCGAATCAAAGGCCTTCTCGAAGTCAATGAAGTGTGTGTACAGCGTCGCTCTCCACTCATTCACCTGCTCCATGATGTTGCGGAGAACGAAGATCTGCTCCACTGTGCTCCTATTCCTACGGAATCCCGCCTGTTCCTTTCTGAGGGCCTCATCCACTCCCCGTTGGATCCGATCGATTATGATTCGGCCCATGATTTTGCTCATTACTGGCAGCAGTGTCACTCCTCTCCAGTTTTTACATTCGCTCAAGTCCCCTTTCTTTGGTAGTTTGACGATGATGCCTTTCTTCCAGTTATCTGGTATTCTCTCTTCCTTCCATATCTTCCTGTACTTGTACTGCTGTGTCGCCGCTTGCTTTCAGCAACTCTGCGGGTATTTCGTCCATTCCAGGTGCCTTTCCACTTTTCGTCTTCCTTAGAGCTTGTCTGACTTCATCATCCCTGATCTCTGCTGTGTCCATCTCCCTCATCTCCTCTGCCGCTGTCTCCTCATCTGTTACAGGGTTCGAAGGCGCCTTCCTCACAAGCACTTCTTCAAAGTGCTCCGCCCATCTCTCAAGTCTCACCTCCTTGTCCTTGATTACTTCTCCATGCTTATCCTTTACGGCAGCGGCTTGTCTCATCTTCTTATTAGTTAGTCTTCTTGCCGCCTGGTACAGCTCTCTTGTGCGTCCTTTCTCAGCAGATCTCTCAGCTTCCTTAGCGATCTCTTCTGTCCAGTGTCTCTTATCCTCTCTTGCCCTGCGCTTCACTTCTCTGTCCTTCAGCCTGTACTCTATGCGCAGCCTTCCTTTGACACGCTCTGATCTGGTACTGTCAATTTTATTTCCTATCTGCCTCCTTTCCTCTATTGCCCTCCATGTGTCATCCCTCAACCATTGCTTGCTCCTTTTCTTCACCCTTCCCAACACCTTGTCTGCAGTCTCTGTGTACACTTTCTCTATCTGGCTGCAGTCGTCATTCACGTCCTCTTCTACCTCTAGTGCTTCGAACCTGTTGCTTAACTCGATGTTGAACCTCTCTTTAAACATCGCACTATCCAGCTTTTGTGTGTCAAACCTGGCTTTGATCTTCTTCCTATTTGGGTCTTTGTGGAGCTTCATCTGTAGTTTCGTTACTACGAGGTAGTGGTCACTAGCTGCATCTGCTCCTCGCTGTACTCTAGTGTCAGTGACTGACGTCCTCCATGTTCTCCTTATCATGATGTGGTCTATCTGGTTCCTTGTTTGCCCGTCAGGGGAGACCCACGTGGCCTTGTGTATGTCCTTATAGGGGAAGCATGTTCCGGTGATGACAAGGCCGTTAATGGAGCAGTACTCGCACAGCCTCTCTCCATTGTCGTTCCTGCTCCCTAACCCGTGTCTCCCTACAACCTCCTCCATCTCGCTGTTATCGTCTCCCACCTTTGCATTCATATCACCCATGACGATCACAATGTCATTTTTGTTGCACCTGTCCGTTGTTGTCTGTAATTGGTGATAAAAGTCATCTTTCTCTTCTGGTGTGGCATCGTTTGTTGGCGCATACGCTTGGATGATGGTGATCTTCTTGAATCGTGAATAGAACCTTGCGCTGATCACTCTGCTGCTTACAGGCATCCATTCCATTAAGCTTCTCTGCGCCTCCTGTGATCTCTTTAAGTATGTTTTGGAAAATAATTTTTTTATGAAAGTATAAAGAAGTATTTTATTGTCTTCTATTATAATTGCAAAAATTACAATCGACAGGTGCGTTTGTTCTGTTCATCTGATTTATGAATTGTTTACTATTGAAAATAATGAAAAACAACCAACAACTTTAATTATATTTATAATATTTATTTAAGATTTAATATAAATATTTTGATTTAAAGATATATTTTCTATACTATATTATAATGACAACAATTACAATCAATGAGTGCGTTTATTCTGTTCATCCGATTTATGACTTATATGCTGCAGACAGTGATGGAAACATCATCAATATCATTAAGAAAGTACCCCACAAAGGGAATAAGACTCATATAGGTTACTTGTATGTTTGTGTGAGAAAACATGGCCAATCTGGGGTTAAGGGTTATCAAGTCCATCGATTTGTTTGGGAATGTTTCAACGGTGTCATACCAGAGGGAAAAGTGATTGATCACATCAATAATAACAAGGAAGATAATCGCTTATGTAATTAACAGATTTTCACACAGCAAAAGAATTGCAAGAAGTCAGCAAAGGATCGTGATTACACATTCACTGCCAAAAATCATCAAAATAGAAAATGTATAAAAGCCACCAACAAAGATACAAATGAAGTGACATTCTTCAACAGCATGTACGCCATCCAACAACCTCTTAAAATAAATGCAGGAATTGTGAAAATGGCATGTGAAGGTCTCAACAATTGTAAATCAGGTGTATCAAAGAAGGATGGTCATTCTTATTCATTTGAGTATATAAAACAAGATGACTTACCAGATGACTACAAAAAATCGGCTAATAAAAGACAGCGGAGAGTCTCAGATGAGGATAAAAAGAAACACCAAACGGAAGCTGTGAAAAAATGGCAAAACAAGGAATACCGATTTCCAAACTGTGATGAAACTTTCAAAAATGGTTATAAATATGTTCACAGAAAAAAGTGTAATAGCCAAAAGTAATAATATTTTTGGCTACCGATAGATAGCAGATAAACAGCATATTCTCACTGTATTGATCAATGTAGTATATGGTGTATTGATTTATACACCATATATCACTCAACAAACCTTTATGACACTTTCATGTATTTCTTAAATCTTTCATTAGAATCCAACTGTTGAAATCATCACTATATCCCTTCCACTTCACTAAAGCTTGTTTCTTCTTATAATCTCTGCGAATGACTTTATCAATGCGGAATACATCCTGTTTGGATTTTAATAATTCAGGTTCATAGAAACTCCCTTGAATATCTTCACCTCTGAGATCTTTCACTTTGTATGTTATTGGATTAGTGTATTGGATCTTATCAACTGTGAACACTTCTTCTGCCCAGTTTGGTGTATAACCCTTGTCGAACACATTCCGTTTATACTTAGATATTCGGACCTTATCACCTATTTTAAATTTTGGTTTCTGTTTTGATGTTTCCATATCACCATATAGATTGAAGTAAACTGTACCCTCATGTTTTTTCTTTGAAGCCTCAACTGGTGTCATTTTTATGCTTGAATGTTTTGTGTTGTTGTATTGTTTTACTAGTTTAGGTAACATGTCTAGATACATTGTATTACCTTGAACTGTGAACTGTTTCCACATTTTGGATTTAATTGTCCTATTCCATCTTTCAACTACTGATGACTTCTCTTCATTCTCAGTTGAGTACATTTGTATCCCATTTTTCTCTAATAGGTCTTTCACATGTTTGTTATAGAACTCTTTTCCCTTGTCAACCCATAGATATAGTGGTTTTCTGCCTTCCTTGAATATTGTTTTGAATGCTTCAGTGACAGATTCACCTTTCTTATCTTTTAATGGAACGATCCAAACCATATTTGCTGAATACATCAATAACCATTAGAAGATATCGGTAACCCTTGTTCCATTTACTAAACTGTTGCATTTCAACTAGATCACTTGCCCATATTTCATCGATATGATTTGTGATTACGCGCCGCCGAGTGAAGTTGCGTTTTATGGGTGTATGTAACTCATCTGCTAATTTTTCTTGCCAGTTTTCCTCACTCGACGGCTTTTCCCGTTTTTTGGCTTCTTAGCACCCATACCTAATTTGGACTTAGCTGCTATGGCGTTCCTAGCCACAGTATGACCCCATTGTCGATCTTTCCAAGGAATTGCATCGAGAGCTTTGACCATCCTACGATCGGCTTCATTTTTGCACTTCACTTGATCACCTTTTGGTTTATTACCACAAACGGAATAATCAACATCATGCTGCATGGTGACGGCATCTGTTCTACCTGTTGGTCGTTGATATATCTCAAGTGTCTGACCAGTGTTGGGATCATACCTCAGCTGTTGTTCCAATGGGTTTCCTGGCCCTGTATATCTATGTCCAGGCATCACAAAACCCTTTTTGGGTGCAACCTTGAGAATGGCATTATGGATGTCTAACCCTCCACCATAACCTTTCCATTTAATCCATGAGTTGTATGATCTGCTGCCTCCAGCATCTTTGTAAGCCTTGTATTGTCTCTTGTATTCAGCAACCAAAGCTCTACCCTCTTTTGCACTCACTTCAGGTCCTTTGAACAATCCTGGTGTGTTGACAACATTCCAAGCTTTATTCCAATCAACAAACGGAAATGGTATTGGTATTCCTCTACCACTATGTGTTGGATCCAATTTTTTTGATAAGTCTGATGTGAAACTATCCAAAGCTTGCTCAAGATATTGGTTAGCCGTCTCTTTTAAATTTTGTTTGGCGATATCTGATTTAACAGCCTTTGCAGCACCAGCTCGTCCGAGATTGAATAAACCTTTAACACCACCTTTGAGCAATGCCTCTCCAAGTAAGCCCCCAGCTTGTGAGGGCTCCATTAGTTTCCCTTGTTCTTGATGAATTTGGTTTTTGTAATACCACACGATTCACAGGTACATTTCATCATGGTTCGACCATTTTTAGCTTTGACATATCGTTCACTACCTGGAACACATTCTGTTTGCTTCTTTTCTTTGACGCAATATGATTTTACCATTGTATATATAATTTATATATTTTTGAAATAATTTATTATGAATCTATGATTGACACTTGTGTCAGACACATCGAATTTGGTATTATGTATTGTATCAAGAATGGATCTTCCTTTCTGTCTTTCCAGCAGATAGTATAAACACCAATAACCACACAATACTGAATCACGTTCTTGTATCTCATCTGTTGAATACACTGATTTCTTTCCACTTGTGGCCATATATGTTTTAACCTCCAGTGGCATTTTTAATCCAAAGGGGTCAAAGTATTCGCAAAATCTATCAATGTTTCTATAAGCTACCCAATGTGTACCTGGTCCGATATGGTTATCAAGATTTACTATCCCACATTCTTTATTTTTTATTTGTGATGGTAATGTATCCTTGCTGAAAACACCTCTGCAGTATTTTATACCAAGTTGCTTTACCCAGTCCATCAAATCATGATTTGATAATGTTTATTTACAAAATGGCTCCGAGTAGTGGAATATTGTTTAATGGACTGTTTTGGCCTAATATGAGACCTTTTCCCTTTCTCCTCTTTTTTGCTTTTTTTTTGTACCGAGACCAATCTGATTTTTATTCCAACTACCAATGAATGGTGGTGGTTGATATGGCATTATCATCTTCTTTTTTTTACCTCGGCCTTCTGTTTTTGGAGGAACATATACAGGGATTGTTCTTGTTGGTCTTGATTTTTCAACATGCAAACCTCTACCAGTCAAAGTTTTCAATACCATTGGAATCCCAATACTGGCAAGCAAAGTACCAAGGAAACCACCTGACTGCTTTGCTGTTGGTTTTATACGAACACCTGAACCTGTTTGAAGAGCGTCCAATATATCTTTTTTCTGTTTTGTAGTTAGTAGGTGTTTGTTTGCAATAAGCTTATCAATTTTGTTTTGTGGAATGAGGAAACCTCCTGTTTGTCCTTTACCAGCTATCTTTTTGACAATTTGGCTTGCACCTGTACTGGTTGCCCCTGCTAAAGCTGCCAATCCCATGGTTTTCGCAATGGTTAGTCCAAATGCACGTGCAAGAGCCAGAGCTGAATTCAACAAACTGCCACCAACTTGTTTTCTGATATTTGTCTTGGAAAGTTTGATGTCCATACCTTTATTCTCTTTCCGTTTCTTCTCCAATCTCTTCTTGACCATTGCTGGAACGTATAAAGTGTCATTTCCGTGAAGAGCATCATTTGTAAGCCTTATGACGACTGTTTCTCTTTTACGGTAAGCATGACCAATATTCTTCTTCTGATTTTCTGATAGTTTCACCTTTATTTCAGAAAGCTGAGTCATTTTTTGTATATAATATATGTTATATAATTTTCTGATTATAAAACATATACAAAATGAGGAATATTTAATTATTGAGACGAGGAAGATTTGATTATTGAGACGCGGACCTCGATCTGAGTATCATTTTTCCTTCAGAAACTCTATTTTCGACTTCCTGTTCATTGAGGACAAGTGCGTAAATTATGTATTGATTGGTGGTGTTTGCACTTAGTGTATATTTGAAAGTTAGTTGAGTCATACCATCTCTGATGTCAATCGGTTGTTTTGTCAAATCAAAGTAAATAAATGAATGAAGATTTTTAAAGTTACTCCTATTGAGGCGAGTATCATAACTATATTCATTGTTGGCGTGAACATATTTCAAAACATCTCAGAATACACGTGATGGTTCTGTACTTGGTGTGTAATGCTTATCTGGATATTCTCTTCCATTCCCTACTTCTAGATGACAATTGGTTAATGTTTGATCATCGGGATTAAAAGTATTGTACAAGAATTCATTAGCTGTTTGTGATTCTATATTTGCATTATTAATGATAAAAACGAACACATGTCTTGGTTTGTACTTATTCTCCTGTTGAAATACGCCAGCTACCATTTCCTTGCCTTGTTGCATTGAATATGTGAATTTTTTCTTCAAGATATGTCCAATATCTTGTTATAAGGTATTCTTCAACGTATAATTGTTTTCCAAGTGAATTAAAAACAATACGAGGGACTATCAGTTTAAATTCATCAAGGACTACACGACCATCATTTCCACCAGTCCGCCAAATAAGGGGGTTGTCATTTTCAATTGTTATATCTAATCGAATTCGAGAATTTGGAAGAAGTTCTCCATGGAGGCTCTCAAAAAAGCTATACCGATTCAGCGGTATTTCCACATTCACAATGTTATTATCAGCCAACAATGCATGTCGGATAGCAAAACCTTTATTGTAGTCATCATTTCTTGTAAACAAAACATTAAGGGGATCACCAGCATTGGAACCCGGCTGGTCTGCCTGGGCTTGGGCTATTGCCGTCGTAAATTCGTTTAATCCAGTATTTCTGATTGTGTCGAGGTAATAGAACTCATTAGTTCCTTGACTTTTGATGAAACCTTGTGAATATTCTAGTAAGTTTTTTATGTTGGTTGTGTGGTTAGCTTCTGAACAATCATAAAGTTCTACACCATCCGTAGAAACATGCAATCTTTTAATTAGAGAAAAAGCGGAATTGACAACCCCAATTCGATCAGTAGCAGCAATGTTACCACCATCTGCCTTTAGTTGTAGTTTGAAATCCACACTTAATCTAGCGTTATACCAATCAAGAGGATTTGTTTCTCCACCATTGTCAACAACAAACTTGTGGATGGATTTCTTTTGACTTTGGTCATTCGCAGGCATTTCCAATTGTGTATCAAGATCGAAAAAAAGATCTTCATATCTTTCTATAAATTTTGGATTTCGATAATTCATCATATATTAATAGATTAGATAAATTTCCTTCTTCTAAGCTTTCCACCCGAAAGTATCTGATTTACTCTATCATTTACATCCTTTCTGCTTAATACTTTCGGTTCTGATGGTGATATATTGGATTCCATTGGATATGATGGAGTTATTGTTTTGTTCTCTCCCAAAAGCCTGACTATATCATCACCACCCTTCTTGCCTGCATATTCACCAGTTTTTACAGCTACACTTTTGGCTAATTTCTTTCCAGTTCTTCTAAAGATTTTCTTTCCAATTGACTTGAAAACATCACTTAGACCTTCACCATACTGAGCTTCACCGTGAATATGTTTTTTCACATATTTATCCAGATTTGGATCGTAACGTAATTTAAATTCGCTCTGTCTTATCATATATTATAAGATTATACTAAATTTTTGTTGATCGTATAAACAGTTCAATGTACCAGTCTATCCCGTTCAAATCAATCGGAATACCAGATAAATCAGTAACATAAAACCGCATTGAAGATATCAAATGACCTGATACTGGATTATATGCAAGAAAACGAGGTTTGTAAGTAAATGGAAGTGATCTTACAAGATTCTCAACAGGAATTACAGCTACTGTAGTTGAAGATTGACCATCAGTGATGCTTTCCGTTACCTTATCACAGTTGTTATGTATCTCGTCCACTCCTCTTGTGATATCAGGAAGATATTTTCCATACTCTGTCTCATCAACTATTTTGGAATCAAAACCAATCAGTTTTCTAAAATCTGTGTTTCTTAGATCCAATTGAAAATCTCCACTCAGTTCAATAAGCACCCGATACGTAGATAGGATAAAATACAGATTGATACCATACTTTATTTTACTTTCATCCACATTCCCATCCCCATCATCACCATCATTAATCAAATGTCCATCATCCTTCATAGACTTTTTGATATATTCATCAATGTCATCATAGCTGTACATTCCATGAACAAATGTAATCGTTTCCCAATTTACACCTTTATCATAACTGTATTTTATTTGATTGTTTTTATACATTTCTCTGATGTTATACCAACTATAGGTCATTGATATCGTTCTGACAGCTAGTTCATGCTTCAAATCATAAGATAGTCGAATAGGGTTGTTGAGTCGGGTTGTGAAATCATGACTCAAACTAACACCTGATTTTTCTCTGTTTTTTGGTGAAAAACGCAATAAGAATTCACTCATATATTAGTATATTAGATATTCCTTCATCAGATCATTCATTTGTTTGTTATCTATCACATTCAATTTATTCAGTTTATGTACTATTTTCATAAACTCTTCTTTGACAGCTCTACTATTGTTTCCAGCAGACATAGACCCTCCAAGAAGCTCTAGACGTGAAAGTAAATCTTGTGGATTACTATAGTAAATTACACCACTTCCAAGTTTTGAATACTTTTTAGACGTTCTATGTATTGGTATTTTACTCAGTCTATTAAGGTCATTGAACACGGATCTTGCTAGTTCAGAGTATCTCTTTTTGCTGTTGAATCTTTTTGTAAGTAGATCAAGTGTGTCAAAGTCAGCGAGCAATGACGAAATCATACCTGTTGACCAACTGCAAGACACCGATATGCAAGGAGTTGTCATATTTGATGATTATGTTTGTGAAAAAGCACAAAAACCACTGATAGATTATTTCATACAATGACGGCATAAAAACTGTTCTGTGATATATCTCACACAATCTTTTTATGGATGTCCTAAGGCGATAAGATTGAATTGCAGCCATTTTTGTTTGTATGATTTTCCATCATCAAGAGAAAGAAATTTGATATCTCAAGAATTGGGAATTGATAAAGAAAAGTATATCAAAGCAACTAAGAAACCATACTCTTTCTGCTATGTAGACAAACCAATGAAAAAAGTAAAGAGAAACGTTTATGGAAATATATAACTTACTATTATATGGGAATATTTAATGATAATTCACAAAACGATCATTATGGTCAGATAAAAATTTCTGAACGAGGACCACCTGGACCACAAGGACCGAAAGGACTGAAAGGACCTCCTGGTGTTGGGTTTGAACTTATGGATGATGGTAATTATGATATTGAAGGGAAGCGATTAACCAATATTGGTGAGTCTACTGGCGACAATGATGCAGTCAGTTTAAAAGTATTGAAAATGACATACTAAAGTCAGTCAAAATAATTATCATTTACAACCAAGTTTTCGATTTAATAAAGACTTTGGTGATAAGAGTCAATTAACTGTAGGGTCACCACCAAATACATCACCAGACCATTTTTTTCAAAATCATAAAGCGCATAATGATGCATATTATTGAGAAAGAAGGTGATGATACTGGTTTTAGTGGAGAAGCATGACCTAGTATAAAAATGAAAGGTAATCAATTAGAGAGTGGTACTTATACCTCCGTTTTTGAAATATTTGTTATTGGTGATGCTGATGGTTTTCGTGTTGATGATACAATAATTTTTAATGTTCATGGTGATAGTAATTATACGATTAATACATTTGATAGTGATAAAATATCTAATCAATATACTAAATCAATTATTCAGTTCACTACTGATGGAAGAGCTGGAGTAGATGATGGGATAAAATTCCAAATTAGATATTATGGTTCTCATTACAATAAAAATATAAAATTTCTATTTTATTCAAGAGTGATTAAGGGTAAACAGTCGACACGTTTCGACCATACTATTTTTAATGCCCGTGACGTTGTTGATAATCATACGATTCTCTATTTTGAGAATTTGAAACTCAATGGCAATCTTATTGATGGTTTAGGTGATCCTGTAGCATACGCTAATGCTGCTAATAAGAATTATGTCGACATCGAAAACTCTCGACAAGACATTGCTATTGCTGATAAAGCCAGTAAATCTTACGTCGAAGGAGAAATAGCAAAAGTCCACATAGATACTACACCATTACTTCCGAGAGATGGAAGTAGAAAAATGACCGGTGATTTAGATATGGACAGAAATTATATTCTATCCGTGGAAAATTTAGATGATTATAAGTTTGATGATCCTATAGAATATCGTGTCAAAGACATAAAAAGCGTTGTTAATAAAGGATATCTGAATATAAATTTTATCAAATTGAAAGATATAGATGGTAAAGAATATTTTGATCTCAAACAGAATATAATAAAAAACTGTGAACCTTACTATGATGGACTTTTTGATAATAACAGTCTGGTCAGTAAAGCTTATGTAGACGCTGAAATTAGTAAGTTACCCAAACTAGATACTGATGTCTTGAAATTAGATGGAAGTAAAGCTATGACTGGAGCTCTAAATATGGGTAATAATGATATTGATAATCTAAAGACCATTGTTGAAGATGACGGCCCTAGTCCTAACTATGACCAAATAAAGCATAAAGCAGTTAATTTTGAATTGTTAAAAAGTACCAGAGATTATGTCATCCGTACTCTAGCTGAAACTGAAGCAGATTTACTTCCAAAAGATGGTAGTGAGGCTATGGAAGGTGATTTAGATATGGCAAATCATAGTATCGTTAATCTAAAAGAACCAGAAGATCACCAAGCCACATATGCTGCTAATGTAAAATTTGTCGCTAATGCAATTGTTGATAATAATACAATTATGGATGGTATAATTGATAAGAAAATAAAAGCGTCTGAAATAAATTTCATAGAGTCAATCGATAAAGAAAATGTCTTCAAAAGAGTGATGGATAATGATGAGTTCAAAGAAGATGATAGTGATATTCACAAAATCGGAGTCCAGAATAAAAATTATCATTCAGTGAACAAAAAGACTTATGAGTTCAAGATTGATTATGATTCCAGTATTGGTTATTATAGCACCAGACTATCAATTGATTTGATATATTTACCTGCTGGCTCTTATACAATGGTTTATGAAATGTATGTAGAAGATGGTATCACCATTCATGAAATAAATGCGTCAAGTGGAACTCTTTCTGTGGTAAAGATTAATTCCAAAATAAATGGAACAAATACACGAAGCATGATCCATTTTTCTAAAACGTTTACAGTCCCGGTTTTGATGATCTGGATATTGACACCAGATTGAAAGGTAAAACTGATCCCCAAACTACTATTTATGTCGTTGCTTACGGTGTAAAGGTTATGTCAATAATGTCTCTGTGCATTTATGGGATCGGATTTACTATTTTGATAATGATTCCGTTAAATATGAGTTACCAATCAATATGGGGAACAAAAAGATAACCGGAGTAGCAGATGGTACTGCAGATAATGATGCAGTCAATAAATCACAATTGGATTTATTGGATACAAAAATCAATATAAATAAGTATTTCACGTATGTTGATCAGTTAAAACACAACAATGAAAGTACCGTCAAATTTCCACAAACTCACATATGGAAACCATCAATATCATTTCCGTTTGAATTAGTTCCAAACAATAATACAAAATTAAGGATAAAACTGATGGTTGGTATCATATCATTTATACTGATAATGTTAGATATGGAGGACATTTTCGAATTCATGATGATACTAATGATGTTATTCTTTTCAATAATTATCTGGTTTATAGTAATTCTTTTTTACCATTTACCATTAATGACATCTTTGAAATTGTCATTGATAAAAAATCTGGCAGATCATGTTGAAATAAAATTAAATATCACCAAAATAATCGTGAATACTAAAAGTCCCCAATTAGAAGGCTTAAATCAAAGTACTTTTTATATAAAGTATATGGGTCCTCGAATAATATAAACAATATATATATGAAAGGACCATCGAAAAGCATATTCAACTGGAATCACATTTCAGATGAACTAACAGAAGAACAGATTGAAGAATTAAAATCTTACTACCGCGCATATCACAAAAAGTGTTGGGCCTACAAACAAACATTGAAACGTTTCAAAAAATACAAATTACTTGGCAACTCATTGTCCATCATCTTTGCATCTGGAGGTATTGCTTCAAGCATTGCAACTGGTGGTATTGGTTTGATTGCTGTCAGTGCGGTGTCACTTTTGATTCAGGGTTGGATGTCTCATAAAGCCCTTGATCTTAAGATCCAAAATTGTACTTATGCTTACCAAAGCTATCAACATCTTCTAAATGAGATAAAGAATATGATGAGAAGCGGAAATTATAATTCATCTCATATTCATAATACGATGAAGAACATTGATGATTATGTGACAGACAACAGTCCCATTGTTGACAAGTATCTCAGTAAATACGATGAAAAATTTACTTGTTAATTATCAACTGGATTCTATCACCTATCAATGATATAACCTTTTCCCAATATTGTTTATAATCTTTCAATTTTCTCTTTGATTTCGTCACTTTGATATCATTGTGTGGAAGTCCGATCATCTTGAATAATTGCTTTATAATAAATTTAATACTGATCATCCGTTTACGTCCATCATCAACCTCATGTAGAACATTACCAATCTCAATAAATAATTTATGGATCTTCTCTTTTTGTTGGTAAGTCAATTGGACATCATTCTCATAAGATATACTATTTCTCACATTCTCAATATGGTATTTCCTATGATATACCGATTTTTTTTCGTATCATATGCATTTTATCATAGAAGTTGAAGTTCTCTGTGACAAAATCATAACCATGAACTAAACCACAATTCATACAGATATTCATACCATTTACAGTTTCCACATCCTGTTCACTACAGCATTGCTCAACCACTTTACTAACTTCTACTAATTGTTGATCACAAAAGGGGCATGTTGAGTCCCCCATACTCTTTATTTCATCATGAATATTAGTGTTGCAAGTCATCTTATATTATCATATAAGATAATATTTAAAACTCTTCCAAATTTACATTCACAAATCTCAACTTTTCTTTTCTTGGAAAACATCCTTTACCTTTTATAGTCATCTCATAAGCTCCACAATCTTGAATATGTTTTAATAAACATTTCATCGCCATACTAAACTTGCCACCACACCGACACTTTATATGATAGATTCTACATATCCTTTCACGTTCCAGACCGATGTCCCGGGTTTTCGCCTTGGCTCCGCATTTGATTCCTATATTTTTTGTTTTAGATTTGGTTCCACATTTGATGATAAAGTTTGGATTATATTTTTTGTTTATGGTTTTGTTTAGATTTTGGTTTATGATTTTGGTTTCAGGTTTTGGTTTATGGTTTTGGTTACAGGTTTGGTTACAGGTTTGGTTACAGGTTTGGTTACAGGTT
>JAEMPF020028782.1:13767-18767 GCA_022496165.2 Catalaphyllia jardinei
AGCGCCTTAGACCACTCGGCCACGCTACCAGATATGAAGGGGGAGGAGATCTAACCAGTTTCCATTTCATTAGAGCTGAGTTTACTTAGGGGTTGCAGTTGATTTATACCAAGAAAAAATACACCACAAGATATTGATAATTATATCATAGTCAATGCTTTGATTTCAATCCAGGAAACAAAAAACTGAGCAAACTCTTCAAAGAAAAGCATTGTGTGATCCATAACAGATAAAAGTTCCGCTGGTAATAATGATTATAATAAAGTTTTTATACAACGCACGCTCTGATTGTCTGAAACAGCGTGGTTGTAATCAGAGAACAGAGAACAGGTTGATAGCATCAAGGTTACTCTAAACCTTCATAGGCGTCCTTCAGAAAAAAAAATGCATACGTGCGCTGTTTTTAATGAAACCCCCACAAACTATATTGCAGTAGAAAGGTTATAAAATTTAAAATTATGTCCTGGTAGACGTTCCAGCGAATAGGCCATTTCGGAGTTCTGTTGTGCCTCTCTTTTAAAACGAGTCTAAGTGTGAAACCATTCATACGAAAATGAGTTCTCCATGCAGTTTCATTTTTTTTCAAATCAAAGTCATTTTATTAGAATGATTTCGCACTTAGAATGGCTTTGAAACAGAGGCACAAGAGAACTCGGAAATGGCCTATTAATCGGACATGAAATTCGATCGTTAATGCAAACAACTCAAAGCATCAATCCCCGGATGGGTGTCACCATTTTCTTTGATTTCTTTTGCTTATCGTTTTCTAGATCTGTCAAGTTCTACAATCGAAAAATTGCGTAATGTGTTGCCTTAGAGGCTGTCACGAGAAAAGTATTAAAAATAAAGGAATACACCGACGCCCTTCTGACGGCTTCTGTCGCCATTTGGAAAGCAGAACATAATTTTATCGAATTCTACATTTTATTATCTTTCTACTTATATATATGTCTGAATTTATGAAAACCCTGTCAACTTTGCAGCAAAACGTTTTCGCCTGCCTGCTGGCGATAGCCGGCAGTGAGGCCTCTGTGGTGCGTCTAAACCCAGGAAGGCTTCCGCCAAGGAGGCTTGCAGCAGATAGCCCTGGAGTCTGGCTACCAGCTGATACCAAGTAGGGCTCCCAGGGATTATCCCCAGTGGGGTCGGGTGGGTGAAAGAGAGTGGCATTTTGCTCAGTTAAAATGCTGATTTTGGTTACAGGACAGCTCTGGCCAGATAGTTGCTTGCGAGCTGAGAGACCAGATACAAGCTAGGTTGGTGAGTACTCTACATCTAAGTGTTGGCACACTGCCTGTGAATGATTAAGTGAAAAAGCCTGTGTATTTTCCTGGAAAAGTCTCAGGCTGTTGGTTTTGTTGTAAGCACGGTTTTCATAAATCCGGACGTATATATTTTTCTACTTATATATAGTTTGTGGGGTATTCATTGAAACAAAACTCGTGTATAAAGATTTTTGAATCTTTTCTGGAGGACAGCCGCGAAGGTTTGAAATAACCTTATGCTGGCTTTCAAATTTTGCTATGGAATTTTGACAATTTAAAACATCCACTATAGAGAAGACAAACACATTGTAAACGAGCTATTTCTCAGCAGGAAACATTAGTGTAACAAAAACTGTGTAAAAAAAAATTGCTAGACAAAAAAAAAACCAAATCAACACATTCTGGAAAACAAATGCGCTGGAAAACAATGATTTGTTCCTGTCGCTAGGGTGGCAAAGACTCTACTATCAAAGATTGGAACAGGAGTCTATGCTAATGTATAAAACATTACATGGTATCACTCCTGATTATCTGAGATCAGGATTTGTATATCGTGACAATGTAAGTGCTCATCATCATCAACCTCGAACTGATTATCTCAAGAGAAGTTTTTTTGTGCAGCAGAGCTCAGTTGGTGAACAACTTACCTGTAGACCTAAGACAAGCTTCTTCACTGACCGATTTTAAATCTAAATTAACGCAGGCGTCGCCACAGCTTAAAGTAATATCTTAATTTTAAGTAAATTTTAGACACAGCCTCCATGAAAAGCAGAATTTATATTTATTTCTTTTATTTGAATTATTGTTTTCAAATTTTATCGTAGTTAGGTAGATAGATATTTAACAAATAGATTCCATGTTGCCGTGCGTCTGTTCAGTAATAGATCACAGGCGACGTCAAAATGTGGTAAGAACAAAAAAGTGGCACACGAGGCGTAGCCGAGTGTGTCACTGATACTCCTACCACATTTTGAAGTCTTCTGTGATCTATTACTGAATCAGACGCACGGTAACATGGAATCTATTTGTTTTATATAATGACGAAAGCCTATACATTCAAAATAAAGCAGTTTCATTGGTTGTTATGCGTTACAAAGAATTGTGATTGGTCGAGAAAAATCACGCCACTGTCAAACCTGACTCGAGCGTCGCTTCTCGTGGAATGAAAACTTACAGCGAAAGCAGAATTGAAGTGCAAAATATACAAATCTTGAAGAAAATGCCGGAGTAATGAAGTCAGTTTTTGTCATTGGAGCAGCCCTGTGAGTCGAAAAGCTTGGACGTTGCCACGAAAATTGCAGGAGTTGAAAAAATAGTCTCGGAAAACTTGTGGTTGCGGTCAACCTAGAGGCCATTTGATTCGAGGTTTGAAAGAAAGGAGAGTAAATGACGGTGGAGATTTTTGTCTTCTGTGGTTGGTGATTCTCAAATCATCTTAATATAGCGTCGGAGACACATTTTAGCTGCGATACTGTTGACCGTGAGCTGTGGTTAGCTATACTTAGCTCGCTGCTGTGGCCTGAAATGGATAAGAACATTCGCATCGGAAAGCAAGGTTATGTATTTTATTTTAACAATTTCAAGAAGTGATGTTTTGATGTTTCATTCCTGGCATCAATCAGTGAGTCAACATTTGTTTTGACACTGCGAAAAATTACATTTTTAAATAAATTAGTCTCAGAAGCATTTTGCTTATTGGGTTTGTTAAATTTACCAAGACCAAGTTTGTGCGTGGTTTAGTCGCGCCCAACTGCCGCCTGAGGCTGGTAGAAAATTATTTCTGTATCATTTTTTTTAAAGAAATGGCTTTATCTTTCGTTTTCTGGCTTCTCAAACCTGTTTAACTCCCCAGCAAGACTTTTTTGTACCTTATCTTTTGCCCAGTCACGTAAAATATCATCCTAATTCAAAAAACATTCCGCCATTTTAAAACGGCAGAGAGAAAAACTTTGTAAATGAAGACGTCAATCGTGCATCTGTCCTCTAATAGATCATAGGCGAGAACCAATCAAAATGCGAGATTAACTTGAGTCATTATATAAACTAGTATAGATAATTAAGTAAATCAACTGATGGGAAAACCGTGTATAAATAAAGTTATCTTATCTTATCTTATCTTATCTCATCTTATCTAAGACTGCATTAAGTAATAACGAAGAAGTTCCACTTCGTGTTGAGTATTTAATAAAGCTACTTACGGTGAAAAAAAAAAGAAACGTGGCAGCGGTGAGATTCAAACCCACAAATCACACAAACCACACAAATCTCACCAGACTGCAATCAGTTGAGCTGAGTTTGCGGTCGCAGTTAATCTTGATTTATACCAAGAAAAGAACCCTCATAAGATGTTGAAAGAAAAACATTATATGATCGACAAGACATAAAAGCGCTGCTATTCATTGTTTATAAAATGAAGTTAAAGTTTCTTATTAGTCTTAACACGAGGGTGCGCTATATAAGGAAGTCTTCCTTGGGTATATTTTTTAAATTTAAAATGGCGGGCGACTTCAATGCACGAAAAGTAAGCTGTTAACTACTTAAGAAACCCAGAGTGAAGTCGTTACGGGGAAATCTCAAACTAAGGCGTTCCCGGTAGACCGAGGTTTGAGATTTTCCCGTAACTACCGAACGGTCGAGGTTATTAATTAGTTTATTATATGGCTAAAAGAACGGTTTTAAAAGAAGAAAAAAAAAAAATCTAAATTCAAGAGGAAGTCGTTACTTCACATCCGGTAATGCGCGCGCTTATCTATTTATTCATCAGCGAACTAACGCGTACTCCGTCAAGAAAATATATTTATATTTGGGGAAAAAAATGCTCAATACAGCCGCAAAAAGTATTTTAGTACAGGTGTGTTACTATATGACGAGAGAAATTTCATCGACAAACGTCAATTCCTACAGGAAAGTGCTTTAAACTTGCTGAAAAGCCGTGCGGCCCTGTCGGTTAAAAAATACTACTGAATTTACACGGAATCAACACTACTTTTCGTCCACTCTTCCATGAAAAATCTTCGCCCTTTCTGAGTGTCCTGAATTATAGTTACTGGCCCGTTAAAGATCTTAAACTGGCACTCAGAGATGCTGCGAATGTCCACACCGAAAACTAAAAGAAGACGCTCGGCTGTTTAAATCTGATGGTCCATGAAGATGTTTAAACTGGCTTGTGTTACAGCAAGAGAATTTGTTTATATTGACTGCTGCACTGCTCTGGTGTCACCAATTGCCTTTTGAATGGTGAAAAGACAGTGCCTTAAGTAAGAAATCTCTGTATGCTTCGTTGCCAGCCCGACAGGGTGTCAGGATCAAAATTTCCGATATCTATAACAAACTTTGCCAATAAGTGGTCAAGGCCAGCAGCCGGTAAGTCCAAAACTTCTACTATGCTTCCTTTGTTTATTGACGGCAAATATCGCTGAAATGTTTTCATTTCACTGGCACTTTTCTTTTTTTTTTCGTGGTTTTTCTCTTTGATGCATGAATATTTCAATTTCTTCCTGACCATTTAACTCGTTCGTAATTTGCCTATGTAACTTCATTTTTTCCTTAAAGTAGTGATATAGTTCACTCTCTGAATGGTAATCGTCACTCATCGTCTTGTATCACAACAATTTTCAATGTAAATAAAGCAAATCTGGCCTAGTTTTGTATAACCCTTTCGTGTTTTATCGTTTCCTGATTTCCATAATCCGTAATCGGCCCGTGGGCATTACAGGAGATTTCCCTCGTGTTCTC
>JAEMPF020028782.1:23767-27053 GCA_022496165.2 Catalaphyllia jardinei
AACATATCTGCAAAGTGTGCGCATTGAGCAATAGCAATTATTCCTGTTTTGGCACTATGCCTGCCTTAATAATCTCAATTGGATGCAGTGATGTAGCCAAGTTTTTCATTTCTAATGGAGGCCATGATTGCCTAAAATAACAGGGCTAACTTACGGGGGATGGGATGATATTCATTTTGTCCAAAACAAAAACACTAGAGCAAATAATTTGTGTGGTAGCTAGTGTGCTTGATTTTTTTTTTAACTCAGGACAGATATTATCTTGAATACTTTTGTTTTTTTCAATCGACCGCAGATATTATCTCGCTCGAGTTCAACAAATTTCTGAAAGCTGTTTTACAACCGGGAGGCGACGATTTCGGCTTCCTTAAATTACAGTAGCTCAGAAATGTGTTATATCAGCCGCGATAATATTAAAGTTCATTTATTTTTTTTTATTTCTTTTATCGTGACCGGACAGTATCCTGAGAATCCTGCAATCTAATTGGTTCCGGGAGGGGGCAGTATTTTCCTATCTCCTGACCACGGTCATGGTAACCAACTACGCAAAGCGCAGAGTGAAGTTGCGATTGCTTAAAACATTGCAATGGCTTCTTCTACATTTCGCCAAATTTGTTGACTTTTGGTAGCGAAACTTCACACAGTGTAAAAATATTCCTGACCAATTCATTTTATTGTACATTTGTTGCCACGTTAATGAGACAATGTGTGAAATAAAAACATGACTTTTCCAGTTTTTCTCAATAGTTTCTCCTAACTTCTAAAAATAGAATTTAGAAATAAATAAAAATGTTATTCACCGGCCTTGGTCGGTCCGTATTGGGAAAAACTGTGCCCTCTCTCTCGAGTACAGTTTTTCCAAATACGGAATTCAGGGCCGGTGAATAACATATATATATATTTTTAAAGTTGGGTAGATTTTTTAGTTACTGGCGGGCAATTGGTAAGCTGTAAGTGAATTAAAATACATGTACATGCATCAGTAAAACTTAAATTCAACAAAAATAGTCTTTGACAGATAACTATTTAATTGAAAGAATATTTGATCTAGAAGCTTACCATTTGGCTTAACTGAGTGAACAAGAGAAGCCATGAAAGAAAAATGTAAACACAGTGGGTATTGTAGAATACTGTGAAAAAGGGATGGAAGCATGTTTTAGGTGAAGATTAGGGGAGGCTTTCATGCTCTTTAATAGCGTACCTTGGTGTTTCAATCGAGCTGTATACGCCCCGTGACGTTTCGCATTATGCAAAAAAATAAAACTTGGCAGCGGGTGGGATTCGAACCCACGCCTCCATAGAGACTGGTGCCTAAAACCAGCGCCTTAGACTCCGCCACGCTACCAGATGCGCTTCATATTTGTCCAAAAGCATTGAAAATCCAGGGGCACTCTTTCGCTATTCCCAGTTGTTGAGCCAGAACCGATTCTAACGATTCTTAAATTTTATCGTTAATTTAAAGGTAAAAGCAATAGCCACTTGCGATGTTGAGACAACACTGTACTCGAACAGCTTTTAAATCCGTCTGCCAACGGCTGGTGATTACAAACGTTTTCCCCGCGTGGTTTGCTGTGCACGAAAAACATAGAAAGCTTGCTTTATTGATTAACTAACTGCTTGTATATACTTATTCTTTTCATTGATAGCAGCAACCCATAGAAGTTTGCGTGCACAGCAAAAAAATAAACTTGGCAGCGGTGGAACACTAACCCCCGCCACCGAAGAAGTTGGTGCCTTAAACCAGCGCCTTAGACCACTCGGCTACGCTACCTTATACGCAAGGATAACCATCTGTAACCAGTTGGCATTTTATCACCAGAAGTTTTTGGTTGAAGTTGATTTCAATCCAAGAAACAACAACAAAAAATGAGCAAAATCTTCACAGAGAACCATCGTGCGATCGATAACACGTAAAAGTGCCGCTGGTAATAATAATTGTAATAAAGTTCATTTTCCATCTAACGCACGCTTATATTGGCCCACAGAGGGTGCTTGATCAGAGAACAGAGAACAGGTTGAAGACATTCAGCTGGCTTTCCAATATTTGCTTCGGAAAATTGACAAATTTGACCAAACTGAATTAAACATGCCCAGTTAATTAGGCAAACACAGAGTAAACGACAATTTACGAGCTATTTGTCAGCAGGAAATGTCATGCTCAAGCTTAAAGAGGCCATTTTAACAACAGTAGTGTAAAAGCTTTTTAATGAAATAAATTTTGCAAGACAAGACAAGTATCGAAAGCAACAAATTGTAATGAAAGAATGTGCTGGAAAACAATGTTTATCATACATGTTTGTTTTGTAGTCTCAATCGAGCTACGATAGCCTAATAACAAGAGTGCATTAATTTATAACGAAAAAGTTATAGCATAGTATTGAGTATTTAATCGAGCAACTTATGATGAACAAAATGAACTTGGCAGCGGTGGGATTCGAACCCACGCCTCCGAAGAGACTGGTGCCTTAAACCAGCGCCTTAGACCACTCGGCCACGCTACCAGATATATGGCGTCTCAAGTAATTCTGACCAGTTTGTGTTTCATCAATTAGAGGTGAGTTAGTGGTCGCAGTTGATTCACGGGAAAAAAATACAACATAAATATTGCAATAAAAACATTACATAATCGACAAGACAAAAGTGCTGCTATTCATATTTTATAACATAAAGTTAAAATTTCTCGCTAGTCTTAACGCGAGGGTTCGCTATATAAGGAAGTCTCCATTGGGTATATTTTTCAGTTACCGTTGACTTACGCGGGGCAAATTCCAAATGGCGGGCGATTTGAAAGCACAAAAAGTAATCTGTCAGTGAATTAAACTGCCTTCGTTTTTCTAGCGTACCTTGGTGTTTCAATCAAGCTGCATACGACCAAGGTTCTCATGATGCAAAAATGAAACGCCACGCCTCCGTAGAGACTGGTGACTAAAACCCTTAGACCACTCGGCCACGCTACCAGATGCGCTTAATATTTGTCCCAAACATTGTAAATCTAGGGGCGCTTATTATTTAACAGTCTTAAAAAGAACCTCGTTGCTGCAGTTACTTACTTTACTCATCACTATTTGGATAACTTGGGATAAGCATGTCTTTTGCTTGCTTGCAGAGACAGCAAACTATATCTTTGTTATTCCGATGTGATAAATTTTTTTTTTTCAAACTTGTTACAAATGCATGAGCGCGCACGAAACAGCAATAGACGTATGTCTTTTCTTCGTTATTCCAGATTCGCCTATCTTGAAGAATGCGCTAAAAGAATAATAATAATAATAATAATAATAATAAT
>JAEMPF020019622.1:0-10000 GCA_022496165.2 Catalaphyllia jardinei
AAAAAAGTAAAGAGGACCAGCAAACTTCAAAAGAATTGAATTCGGCTTGTCGCTGTTAGCAAGCAAAATGTCAGTTAGTACAAACCAGTTACATTAAACAAATTAAATTGTTGTTTTTGCCATATAATAAACATCTTATTACCAAGCTAAGTCAGTCTGTATGTTAGAATCTTGACCTCGCTCGTGTGTACGAACTCGGTCAAGATTCTCCCATACAGACCTCTTGCTTGGTTAATAAGAGCTAATTATAAACTAGCAAAGAAATGTAAGGCTAAAATATACAGTTATTTTCTGGATGATTCTAAAAGATATCGAGGCTATGAAGATAAAATGACCCAATAAAATTCAATTTGTCAATCATTTTATCAATTTGTAAAAGGGCAAAAATAATTTTAATAATTGATTCTCATCAATTGCCATTGATTGTAATTGATTGATATTGATAATCGGTTTATCGATTGTCTATACCTGGACATAAAAATATAGGTAGTCATGGAGGCTCGCAGAAGAGTCCAAGGGCGAGCTACCACAGATCATGAAGTTAAACTAACAATGATAAAGGACAATTATAATAAATTATGACAATGGCTTTTTGATTTTAACCTGCACAGTTGATGTCAACAAATGACCAGAATAGGCCTTTTGCAACAGACAATCACATGGTACAAAGTCTGCCGTGCTGGAGGGCAAGCTCATTATTATTACCACACCGGGACATTAAAACAAAGAGACCTCAACCAGTCAAGCTTGACTGGCCTTGGTTTTAATGTCCCAGCGCGGGAATAATAATAAGCTTGCCCTCCAGCATAGCGGATTTTGTACCATGTGATCATTTGTTGCAAAAGGCCAGTATACTTTGCAAATAGAGTAAGTAAATGCCAGCATCATTTGAAGCACTGTTTGTCTCGGAATTAGGCTCTTACTTGAAGTAAAAGACCCAGTTGATGTAGAACAATAGAAAACAAAAGGACAAAAGAATAAGGAAAACAGTGGAAACAATAGGTTTGTGAAGCAGCGTTCTATGATGATGGGTCCTGTGTTTTCTACACCAAGAAGGAGCCCAGAATTATGGCTTGTACAGCTTTTATTTTTATAAGACAAAGTGAAGTTTATCCAATTCATGGCTGACAGCTCAATAACATGTCTGTTTTCTGTCCATTTAGCACCATAGAAGTGGATGCATTTACTTCCAAAATATTTGAAATTTATGAAACAACAAGAAATGAAGGACTCTCACAGGTGACATGGAACTTTAACAGTACAATGATATAGTCACAGCAGCGAAACTAAGTACATCAAGTCTCTATAAATGCCAAATAACATGTTTATAAACCATCCCTTTGATACTGAAACTAACCATTAAGCAAAAGAAAGTTGTTTGTTTAAAAAATCAGTGGATTACTGTCGTTAGCATGTATGACCAAACAAGAAAAGTTCACTATTGCGTGTTTTAAGTCAATATTTTCCTTGTTGTAATTAATTAATGTTTTAGTTTGCACTGTGTCCAGTTGAGATAATAGTTCTGTGTTAAATTTGTCTTTTCAACAAACTCTAATACAATTATTGTGTTGTCCCATACCACCCCACTCAGGTTCTTTTAGGTTGAAACACCACCCCAACCTGTATTGGAGGTTCACTTAACCATTAGACATGTCACTTTGGAATTTGCAATGAACTTCCTTGGGACATCACTAACATGATATCCTGGATTTGCAAATTCTGCTTTAATTTGTATACCCTAATAATAAATAGAAATAACAATTTTTTTAGGTTATCAATATTAAATGTTAGTGTTTTGGATAGTTTGAACAAATGACTCATGATGAGCTGTGTATATTCATATTTCACAGCCCATATCCATGGGGATTTTTCGGTCTGACTATATGTTGGATGGTACAAGTGATAATCTTGGAATCAAGCAAGTTGAAATCAACACAATTGCATCATCATTTGGTGGATTGAGTTCACAGATGGGAGGACTCCACAAGTACTTTTGCTTTTCTATTACCTTATTACAAACTTGTAAGGATAGCAAATACATGAACATATCAATTTTTATTAATTAATTGGTATAATCGTAATGTGATCTATGTTTTGCAACAACAAATGTGATCATAATGATATTTCTCTCAGTGGTAGGAGAGGGGGGTTAATATGGCTGCATCGTGGTTACAAGTAATATTTTTTAGTAATATTTGTTGAATTTTACAGATATATACTGGATCTTCAGAATGGACCTGACCCCAGTTACAACGAAAAGGTTCACTTTCAAGTGTTGTGCTTTTTACAGTTAAAATAATGTTAAGTGGTGTTTTTGACATTGCTTAAACTGGACCAGGTTTCCTTTGCCATAATATATTACATGACAAAAAATTGCTCAATTTGTGGGCTGGGTTGTTTAAAGTATGGTTAAGTTCGCCCAAAATTAGCCAGAATTTTGATTTCAGTTTGATAATTTGTTGGTGGGGTTTTCTGTTTGCATTGTCTGTCCTTCAGTTTTGAGCATGAGTAAATCTCAAACTACACAAAATCATAAGAAAATAATATAAATAAAATAATAATTTTATTCAAGTGTCAATGTATTTAGCACTGTTGTGCTAATTCAGCACACTGTAAGTAAACAAACAAACAAACAAACAGTGCAAATACAACATAAAGTATTAAAAATTCCAACTAGTGGGAGGCTGACCATTCGGTTATTTGCACAACACGGTTCAACTCAGGACCACCAAGAACAAATCCAGATAGCAGTAGGGTGGAGGATTTGAACCAGGGACCTCAAGATTTCAAATCCAGTGCCCTAAACAACTTGGCCATGCTGCCTTTTTTTTAATATACAAGGGAAATCACTCAATCAATAGGCATGATCAAATGAATGACCTCTTCATTTTATTAGCACTCTACAAACAGTACATGGCATGCCTAATCTGTACCATGATCATAGGCATGCAACGGGTGCAAAGGAACACTGCTATATAGTTCTCAGTACGTGCTGCTTATGTAAAGTTAATAAGTAACGATTTTAAAAACTTTAATTGCATCCAAGGATGAGTCGAGCAGTATTTTACTGTTTTTTTGTGATATATTGTTATTTATTTCAAACACGATTTGTGTAGAGTAGTCCACAAGTTTACCAGCCTCTTTGTTTCTTTTTCCAGCTCCCTGAGAATACATCAGCCTTAGGTATGGCAACAGGCCTAGTTGATGCTTGGAAGCTTTATGGAAATGAAAGGTATGTACAGAAACTTAGTGAAAATCAAAACATTTTTGAGGCCAAAAATGTAAACAGTAACTGTTCTATTTTCATCTGGAAGGCAACTGGTTTTCACAGGTAGGGAAAGCCTTTTAGAAGCTGAACTTCCTTATTTTTTCTTTTTGTAATTTTTTTATTTTTTGCTACATTTTGTGAATAAAAATTTTAAAATTCCTTATGATAAAAATATTTCCTCTATTAATGCTTAAACCAGGCAGCCAGTCAAATTTGACCAGTGGCTGATTCTTATTGAAACCCTGCATTAATTTGATGAGATTTTGTATTTTTTTTTTGCTTTGCATCTCATTTAGTGCAGTCACAATGATGGTAATATCAGGTGATGAGCGAAACAGATTTGATCAGAGATGGGTGCAACACCTCATGAGACAAGTGTAAGTAGCATTTAAATCCCACTTGTCATAACTACGCTACTCTGCTGTAGCAGTAGTATGCTGTGCCTTTAACAAAACATAAATTATTGTAATCTCAGTACTATAACATGGTTCGTACAGGCCTGGAATACTCCTTGAAAAACTACTAGGTCCTTGAAAACTCCTTGAAAATGATTTTCTCCTTGAAAACTCTTTGAATCTGGAGAAGCAGTACTTGTATTTTATGAAAAAGTCCTTCGATACCTGAGGATACAGCAAACTAAGTTCATTTTGACATCAAAAGATCGAAAAGATTGTGTTAACATCTAACATTAGTTGAGAAACTCATCGTCTCAAAAACAGCAAAGCTTTTTATTGCAGGACAATTCAGTGTTTCCCATTCAAGGTATCTAAGTAACTGCACCTTCAATGGGGTTTCCCAGGTGTATTGTTTAGCCCCCTCTAAGCAAATGAAACCACGAGTGTAATGTAACACAAAGCGTGAGATTTAGTTGACTCTGGTCCCGTAGTGTGTCTTAAATGAATTCAAAAGGTCAAAGAGAAAACTTCATTTACAATCGGCAATAGGAACTTAATTCCAAGTACAAAGGCTGGTTGACTGCATTTAAAGCTGACAGTAAAAAGGTGTTGTGCAAATGTGCAACCGTATGAACAGTGTGTGAGGAGTATTGAAGTTGGAATTGAGCAAGCCTTTGCTGCTGTCAGTCAAGATGTCAAGACAATGGTACGAGAATATCTTAATCAAGAAAGGCAGAAGAAAAAAAACTAAACAGAAATGATGAAAAACAAATTGTGTGCTGGAAGAGAATGATGAAGTCAAAAAGAAGAAGAAGAGAATTGATGCTGAGATTAAGTCACTCAATGACACAGCTGATGAACTTTGTACCAAAGCAGAAGCTTATGCTTATGCTTGTCACTCAGGCAAATGCTTTGAGGCAATCTGCAAAGGACAAACTTAATGATCTTGTTTCCTTAGACAGAAAATTAAGTTCCATGCTGGAAAAGCTGAATGAATGATTCTATACAATCCTATCCTTTGTTTGTATGACATTATTTGCACTTACAGGAATTGCTTTTTTGGAGTGACTGGAAAAATGTTTTATCGTACCTGTGGAAATGGCCTCCTTGAATATTGTTAAAAGTCCTTGAAAAGTCCTGGTAATGTCCTTGAATAAAAGGTCATCAAACCTGTATGAACCATGTATAAATTGAAGGCTTCCATGCAAAAAGGGAGTATATCTCTTTTTGGGCCGATTTTCATTTTTTATAGGATTTATCTGACTAATTTTGGCAGACTGACTTGGTTTGACATGAAAAGCATCATTCCATAAATGTTTTTGCTGATTTGTGCTTTGTTTTTGAGAAATAACATATGCAAAAAAAACTCAATGTTCCAAGCGACTTCTTTAGGATGGAATCCTTCGAAGGTGGATTCTGATGCAACATGAACTTATAATAATAAATGGTTACTTCTCAAAAAGAAGTTCAAATTAACAAAAACAGCTATGGAACAAGGCTTTTCATGTCAAATCAAGTCAGTCTGCCAAAAATTAGCTCAATAAGTGATATATACCTTTTTGCACGAATGCCTTTAATTATAAACAATAATTTTTACCTTACCTTACCTTACCTTATCTGATCTGATCTTATCTTATCTTATCTTATCTGTGTCTGTGCATTTTATTTCGTGGTTGTCACCATGCTATTAATATTTACTTAATATTCCCTCAAAATATCCATCTAAATTAAAGCATGCAAAAATTATTCCCATCTTCAAGGATGGCGATGAAACGGACCCAAGTAACTACCGTCCCATTTCTCTTCTTTCACTCTTCAATCGGCTCTTTGAGAAAGTTATGTATAATAGATTAAAATCTTATGTCGAATTAAATGGACTTCTGTACAATGGTCAGTATGGTTTTCGTGAGAATATGTCAACTCAGCATGCAATTTTGGATATTGTTAATTCGATCCAAAGTAATATGGATAACAAATTGTTCACGTGCGGTATTTTCCTCGACTTTAAAAAGGCTTTTGATACTGTGGATCATTCGATTCTTCTGAGCAAACTATATCATTACGGTATAAGGGGTCCGGTAAATGAATGGTTTTCATCCTACTTAAATGGTCGTGTCCAAACTACTCAAATTGATAAACAAATATCATCTAAAAGAAATGTGCTAACAGGGGTCCCACAAGGCTCTGTTCTAGGCCCTCTACTTTTCTTGATTTATATTAATGATATTTATAATTCTTCTAAGAAGCTTTCTTTCTATTTATTTGCTGATGATACAAACCTGCTGTATGCTGACAAGGATTTGAAGTCATTAGAAAGTGTAATCAACATCAAACTGCAGAAAGTCTGTGACTGGTTGAATGCTAATAAGCTGACCATAAATGCAAAAAAGTCCAATTTTGTCATATTTAGACCATCACAAAAGAAGCTTAGTTATCAGATTAATATAAGGATATACAATAATGCCTCAAATAGTGATACTTTTCTTGAATGCAAAGGTTACGTAAAGTTCCTGGGTGTGCTCATCGATAAAAACTTAACTTGGAAATATCATATCGACTACATCGCCTCGAAAATTAGCAGGGTTGTTGGAATTATATCACGATTAAGGCACTCTGTCCCTCTGAATACTTTAATCCAAGTTTACCGTTCTCTGATTTTCCCATATACACACTACGGAATTGCTGCTTGGGGCCAAGCTGCACAGGTCTATCTGAGGAAAGTCTTTATCTTACAAAAACGAGCTCTTCAGCTAATGTTCTTTGCTGGTAACAGATCTCATGCTATTCCTTTATTTGTCTCTGCTAATGTCTTACCCCTCAATATGCTTTATTTTGAAACAGTATGCTCCCTTATGCACGACATATCTACCAATTCTGCGCCTCAGAACATCTGTGATCTTTTTACTTGTTCATCTGACCTTCATACATATAACACTAGATTCTCTGATGCTGGTAATTTATACATTAATAAATCAAGACTGAGAATTCAGCTTAATTCATTTTCCATTTTCGGAGCTAAATTGTGGAATTGCCTGAAGCCTGATCTGCGTAAACTTAGGAAACAACCTTTCAAAAATAAAATTCATCAATTTTTACTTGCGGTACTTAGTAATGAGGATGATTATGTTGATGTCTCTACGTTAATGTTAAAAATAGCTAATTATCATTAATCAAACTCTAATAGCCATTATTGTTAATTTCTTTAGTTCTATGACTTATTATAGGTTCTTTCTCATGTAAATCCTAGCTATTTGTGAATATAAGTGTATACCTATTTACTTTATTTATTTATTTAACTGATATTAATAATGATATATCTATATATATATATATTTTTTTTTTTCTGCATTTTACTACAATGTAATGTGTTTGTAATGTAATGTATTTGTAATGTATCTTATTGTAAGTTACACAGCCCGCCTCGATTAGCGATGCTATATGCGGGTTGTGTAAATTTAAAAATCTGTTGAATTTGAATTTTAATAAAATAATGCTAATAATGCTAATGCTAATGCAAGTTGTTCCTTATATTATTCTGCATAAACTATTAGGGAATTCCTTTTGATATTGATAAAAATATATTTTTTCTATTAATTACACTTCAGCCATCCTTCAGCTCAAATGATAAGAAAAACCTTCAATGAAATAAGCAGGACAGGGCAACTAAAAGATGATAAAACACTGATAGTGTAAGTTTGTAGACCTTGCAGCAGCGCACACAAACTGTGCTTCAATTAGAAATTGATGTATAAGTAGTAATCAGTTTTTACCTGTCTTATGAGGAGATCCATATTATTTCAATTTCGTTTTGTGTATATGTATGTTTTGCTCTATCAAAGCCTTTGCTTTCTGTTTTTGCTGTGAAGCTATGCTCTCTCAAAGAAGGATTAGCATGCAAAGAACACAAGTCAGAGAACTTTCAGCCAATGAAATAACACTTGACTTAGACATTTTAATTTTTCATTTGTCACCACAACCTTGTGATTTCTATGATTAAAGAAACTGAATAATAACAACTGGGTCTCCTGGCCATAAGAAAGCATGTTCTTGAACAGTCAGTGCTTACATAGCTGCAATGTTGGCATGTTTGGTTTTGAGCACTGTAGTCCTTATTCAACATTATTGGTGAATCAGTTCCATTTATGTTGATTTCTAGGGATGGACATGAAATTGCTGTGGTATATTTCAGATGCGGCTATGATCCAGATGACTATCAATCAGACACGGTATGTAGGACAATAAAACCAACTAGCCTAGTGCAATGCATATACTCGAGGCTTAAAAAAAATAAGAAACTCCAAATTTTCAAAGGTCTTAAGTCTTGGGTTCTGAGATGAAAACACTACTCTAGCTAACAAAGTCTCAAAGTCACAAAATTGAACCCTGCCTGTGACATGCTAGGGTTAGCATTACTGTCAGCAACCATTACATCAGCTGTTCACAAGGTGAGGATATCCATTAAATGTATTACATTCCATGCATAGTTATTTGCCAGCCAGGAGGTTCATATTGGAAAAACTGTACCCAAGGTGTCGAGTATGGAGTTTACCATTATGATAAGCTTTAAATATACTGATATCCAACTTAGAAATTGAAGGCATTTTTGGTACACACAGGACTGGGAGACAAGGTTAATGCTGGAACGATCAAAAGCTATCAAATGCCCATCAGCTGCAGTTCATCTTGCCGGTACAAAGAAAGTTCAACAAGTGTTAGCTTCACCAGGAATACTTGAGAGGTGTGTTAGTGTAATGACTTCATTTCTTATTTATAAACACGTTTGGTAGCTTACTTACCTTACGGGGCCACAGTCACGGTGGAACGGTTTGGAAAGTTGAACCTAAATTTTTTAATTTAGTCGTTTATGTAATCCGTGTCAATCTTCTCCAGCCTTAATCATCCTTGTTCCTTTATGGTTTATTATTATCTCTTTGGTGTTTTTCTATCTTTGCAAAGTATTATTCTCAGGTTTTCTTCAGTTTAGCGGTAATTTTGTCGATGGTCAAAATAACTCGAAATACCAGGACTGTGCTGGTATAATTGTTGTCTCTGTAATATTAACAGAAAAGAAGGAGGAGGTGGTTGTTAGATTTTCCAGTTTATTTTTATGGTTTCATTGTTACAGGTTTATATCAGATGAGGAGGTGTTCAGCAGGATACGCAGCACTTTCACAGGACTTTACACATTGGATGAGGTCAGAAACAAATGCATTAACTAGCAGCCAAATGTGCCCCTGTGACAAAAAATAAATTATGTTTTTTCCTTTCGATTTCAAAACTATGTTAACTAAACACTAAGTGACCCAAGTTTTAATCCTTGATTCAAAAAAGGCACCTGTTTATTTTAACTGGAACTTTCCTATTTGAATGAATGAATGAATGAATACCTTTATTTAAGTGTCAGACTAAAATACCAGTAGATAACCACTAAATGGGGACACTATAAAATAAATTGAAAATGACTAAATCTATATGTTAATTAAAGAAAAGTTAAAATGCTAATTGAGCTTGAAATGCTAAGATTGGTTAACATGCTAAAATATTTACAATACGTACAAGATAAAATTTATAACTATTGGATCGTTAAAAACTTTTTTACATTAAGTACTGCATAAAATACAGTTGGTACAGTGATTATCGGTCAGTAAAGTATTTAGATCAATCTTACGGATATTTATCTTGAAAGATGATAATGTTGGCAGTTCTCTAATGTTCTTAGGTACAATATTCCATAACTTAGGTCCAGTGTATCTGATAGAGTGCTTACCATATGTTGCTGTATTAAATCTAGGAATTTAATGATCCGCCATTACTAAATTTAAGTTGTTGAGAGAGCTGGATCGAGGAGAAAATGACGTCAAAGGCTCACTAGTTTAAGAATGCGATGCGTGTGTACGCTGCAGAATTAATATGCAGCACGAGAGTTTTGGGCTTTCACACTTTTAAACTCGCACTTTGCATACATAATAAGCTGCGTTCATACGCTGAAATTTTAAGCTGGTGAGCCTTTGACATCACTTTTCCCGGATCCAACCCTCTGAGGTCAAATCGGTCAGGTTTGAACGTGAGCAAACGGCCTTTGGATAAAAATGAAAGGTCAGAATTTTGCCAGTCAAGTGTTAAGCAGACACGCTTTCAGAATCTCAAGAAAAAAGGAAGTGATTTTTTTATCACAGGGGCACTTTAAACAATATAGTTCAGTTAGTACTGTGTTGGGCTGATATTGAGTTGTATATATAATGTCAGGGTGCTGATGGAGACAAGACAGTGCAAATGGCCATAAAGGATCCTGACAGATTTGTGTTGAAGCCACAGCTGGAAGGAGGAGGTAAGCAGT
>JAEMPF020019622.1:15000-25662 GCA_022496165.2 Catalaphyllia jardinei
AGTGTTACTCTTGAGAACCTTGGGTTTTCCCCTGTTGATGTGAAGACCAATTTGGGCAGACGAGTCTTTAACACTGTTGGTCTTCTCCTGCATTTACCGATGTGTGTGGGATAGCAGTGCCAGGTCGTCTGCAAAGTCTAGATCGTCAAGCTGCAGCCAAGGCGTGCACTGGATTCCTTTTCTTGTCTGTGCTGTGGCTGTTCTCATAATCCAATCAATTGCAATCAAAAACAAGAAAGGCGAAACTAAACAACCTTGTCTGGCCCCTGTTCTCACGTTGAATGTTTCAGTGGACTGTCCTCTATGAATGACTTTGCACGACAGTCCCTCATATGAAGATCGCATGATGTTTACAATCTTTACTGGCACCCCATAGTGTCGGAGAACCTTCCAAAGAGTATCTCTGTCCACGCTGTCGAATTTTTTTTCCAAATCGACGAGATTGATGAACAGGGGAAAGTTCCACTCACAGGACTGTTCTATGATGATCCGTAGTGTGGCAATTTGATCGATACATGATCGACCCTTGCGAAAGCCAGCTTGCTGATCCCTAAACTTCGTGTCGACCTCATCTTTCATTCTATTTAAAAGGGCCCTATTGAACACTTTCCCTGAAACATCAGAAGCGTCACCCCTCTGTAATTTGTACAATTACTAAGATCTCCTTTCTTTGGCAAATTGATAAGATATCCCTTTTTCCAGTCAAGTGGCACTTCTTCTACCTCCCAGATCTTCCTGAAGAGGGGGTATAACATATCTACAGTGGTCTCTATATCTGCCTTAGGTGCCTCACAGGGAATACCATCGGATCCAGCTGCCTTGTCATCCTTATTTCTGATTGCCATCCTTATTTCATCTCTGGTCAGTGTGCCAGTCTCTATATCCAGGTCTGATTTGTCATGTTGAATTATTTACTTAGCCATCTTGGATTTCGTCGTTTGGAACTTTGCAAAGGAATTATGTAGTGGAGTTCCGTCTTAAATCATCGAGGAGCTTTCAAACATTGTCTAAAACTCTGGGAGGTTTTTATTTCATGTGTTTTCGCTTCACAGTTTTGTTGCTGTGCATCGTTATTTTGGCGCGGAACTATCATTCATCGGACTCGCTCGTGCTCGCCAGGAATAAATAATCGAATCAACAAGGTCTTGAACATTGTCGAGCATTTGACAAGGGTTTTTCTTTACATCGTTCTATTATGCCGATGACCGGGGAGTCTAAAGAAGTTAACGAAGAGGAAAGAATTCTAGAACTTAAACGAGAGAAGAGAGGCAGGAAGACTGCAGTTACCAAAACGCGCCACAATTTAACAAGACTGAACGCGAGTGGCGAAAATTCCGAGTCGATTAAAGATGAAATCGAAACATTGTGGAAGGTATTGGATGCATGCCTCACCGTTACGGAAGAACTGCAAGAAGTTTACTTACGCTTAGGAGACAGTGAAAACAAGAAGGCGGTCGCGGATGAAGCTGAGGGTCTGGAGAAGGAAGTAAACAATGTTATTGAAAAAGCGGAGCGGGTAATAAAGGACATCTTGGAGAAAAAACATACAAATGCAACAAGAGACTGCTGCAGACGCCCTCGCGTAAGTCACCCGCTCAATCAACGCATTCGCCCGCCCACAGCCAGTGCCAGTCGTCAAGTTCAGATCACTCAGGTAACTGTAACCAGCGACTTAAACCTTTAAAAGTACCCGTGTTTAGTGGTAAGAAAAGTAAATTCTAGGATTTCTGGGAGATGGTTTTGAGTCTTGTCGACCAAGGGATGGAGCCAACAAATATTAAAATGGCTAGATTGAGGCAGAGCCTTACAGGAACTGCTCTTGAAGCCATCAGGGGCTTAGGAGTTTCATACCCAGAGTACAAAGAAGCCAAGGAAATTCTCCAGTCTAAATTTGGTGGTCAGCGAAGAAAGTTACGGGCATATATGGACCAGATCAAAAAGATGCTACCCTTGAAAAGCAATGATGTCCAGTCATTCGAGCGATTTGCTGATCTTAACTTGTTCGAATAGCTGTTGTGAAGTTGCAAGCAGAAGGGCGTGGCGGAGAGTTGGTGCATTGCATAGTTTGCTGGTAAAGAAGTTTGCAAACAGTCAAGCTGTAAGCTACAGTCGTTGGCTGAGAGAACACAAGACAGGTCTGTGTTTAGCTTGAGGGATTGTTGAAGGAGGAAGTGAGGATCCGAGTCGAGGCAGTCGAAATGGCACATGGAATCGAAGCTGAGACTGTTGGGGCTACTATGGATAGTGGGAAACAAGTTGATAAAGGTGGTCGCATCAGGAATTTGTTCAGTGAAGGCAATCACTTTGGTAAAGAACCCGGCATCAGTGCCTACAAGCAAACTAACATGTGTGTACTGTGGAGCAAACCACGGAGTATGGAGCTGTAGACGTTTTCAGAATATGGGAGTGAACGAACGTTGGAATGTCGCAAGGGATAAACGACTTTGTTTTCATTGCCTGGCAAGTGATCACGAAGGAAGAGCTTGTACTAAGGCTCGACCTTGTAACATGAATGGTTGTAAATGAAATAATCACTTATTGTATGGCTTCGCACAGAGTAAGACAAAGGATGGGAGGGGGGTGTCTCCACGGGAGGGGGCACCAGCTCATACACACGCATCAACCTCCAAGCAGGAGAGAGCAACTGAGACTTTTTCTCTCCGTACCGTGCCAGTGTGGTTAAAAGCAAATGACCGCAACGTGAAGGTGAATGCTCTTCTGGATGATGGTTCAAACGAGACCGTTATTAATAAAGAGGTTGCAGGAGTTCTTGGTCTCAAGGAGAGATACCACACAGTTACAGTTACTATATTAAAGATGAAACAACAAACACATGATAAATTAAATGTTTGGAGAACTCGGAAAAAATCCGAGCCCCAGATGGGATTTGAACCCACGACCCTCCGTGAGGGTGGTGGGTTCAAATCCCATCTGGGGCTCGGATTTTTTACAGTTACTGTTTTGAACAATGAGGTGGAAACATTCCTGTCAATGCCATTGGACGTGACAATTGAGAGCCTTGATGGGGAGTTTAGTCAAGACATTAAAGTAAAGACGCCCTAAAAGGGTAACTGGAAACTGCAAAGTAGAGAACTGGAAACAAAGTAAGGATAGATGGTCACACCTTAAGGATTGTGACTTTGCTGAGCCTGCCCAAGAAGGCCTTGTGGATTTTGTTGATAGGAGTGGAAAATGCAGAGTTGCATTATTCCAGAGCTGATGTACGCGGTGAAGAAGGGGACCCAATTGCTCGCCTGAGGCTTTTGGGTTGGACATGCATTGGCTCACCAGAAAAGAAAGCAGTGGACAGGATCAAGGGCACACATTAGCCGTACGTTGTTTACCAGAGACCCCAGTGTCAGCGTCAGCGACGTTTGCTGTGATGTTGATCGTACCTTAAAGGGTTTCTGGGAGCTAGAAAACTGTGGCATTGAAAGACATGACACTGTGATTTTCAACAAAGAGGAGAACGAAGCCTTTAAGAATTTGAAGGAATCGATTAGTTACACTGAAATTGGATACAAAGTGGGACTACCGTGGAAAGAGGATAAGCCTCTGTTACCTGATAATCATCACACAGCATTATCCCGGTTATGCATCACAGAAAATAAATTGAAGAAGAACTGTGCACTAGGAACAGAGTACTCGCAAATCGTCCAGGCATATGTCGAGAAAGGTTACTTGCGAAGGGTTGAACCAGATGAACCGTTGCCATCGGAAGTTTGGTATTTGCCTCGCTTTCCAGTCATCCGTATGAACAAAACTACGACTAAAGTACGCATTGTGTTCGATTGCTCAGCAAAAATAGACGGTGTGTCACTGAAGTAGGCCATTTGTGCCTGACCTAAATTGCAGAAGGATTTGTTTGATGTGCTTATTCGGTTCAGGAGGAACCCCATAGCTTTGGCATGTGACATTAAGGAAATGTATATGCAGGTGGAGATTGAAGAGAGAGTCGTCCTTACTTTCGACTATCATGGAGGGATCTTGATTCTAGTCGCGAACCCGATGTCTATGAGTTCAGTCGAGTAGTGTTTGGTAAAAACTCTGCACCAATGGAGGCTTAGTTTGTTGCTCAAGAGAATCCCAGAAGGCACCAGGATGTGTATCCATCGGCAGCTGAAACTGTGCTCAAATCCACTCACATGGATGACTCGATTGATAGTGTGGAAACCGTGCAAGATGGCATTTAGTTGTACAAACAGCTGGACAGCCTGTGGGGAATTGCAGGCATGAAGGCAAGGAAATGGGTATCAAATTCTTTAGAAGTTGTTGCAGTCACGCCTGAAGCCGACAGAGCTACTGAGTTGCCGATTACTGCAGGGAAGGAACCTGTTGTCAAGACACTTGGTATTTCCTGGAATAGTACAGACGATACGTTTACTATTTCGGCTGCAAACATTTCTACAGAGCTTCCAGTGACAAAGCGACATGTACTGAGGAAGGTTGCGACTGTATTCGACCCACTCGGGTTTGTGGGCCCTTTCGTCATCAAGGCAAAAATCCTGCTTCAGGAACTGTGGACAAGGGGTTATGACTAGGATGATGTTATTCATGATGAAATTGCAAGCAGAATCGGAAGTTGGTATGGTCAGCTCGGGAGGCTGGGTGATGTGCAGGTGCCTAGATTTCTGCATGAAGCAAAGGAGGTAGTCGGTAAGAGAGTCATCACATTTGTGGATGTTTCATTGCAAGCTTATTGGACTGTTGTATATCTACATTGTGTATACAATGATGCTACTGTTTCAAGTCGGTTGGTAGCTTCAAAGTGTAAGGTAGCACCGTTAGAACCTATGAAAGTGCCTCGGTTGGAACTTGCAGGAGATGTATTGGGTTTGCCCTTGACACATCATTTAACGCTTGTACTTGGACTACCCATGCAATCTGTAACATTTTATTCCGACAGCATGGATGTGTTGTGGTGGATTCGGGGTCATAGGCGGAGCTTCCGTCTCTTTGTGGCTAATCGTATCGGGGAGATACAAATGACAACAGAGCCATCGCAGTGGCAACAGGTACCGACACTGATCTGTGCACAAGGGGAGCAACACCAGACGAGCTGTTAAGAACTCACTCTGGTGGCATGGACCCAAGTGGCTACTGTCAGAGGATAAGGCTGGTTGGCCTAAGATAAATGTAAGGAGTCGCCCCGCCTCCTTACCAGAATTGAAGACATCAGAATGTAAGGAAGGGGAAGAGGATGTTGCAAATGTTTTAACATGTCGCCAGCAGAGCCCAGTGAATCGAGAAGGAAAGGGAGGAGCGAAACCAAAGTGTGTGGACTGGAGGCTTGAACCCACACGCTTTTCAAATTGGACGGGCTTGGTGCAGCAACAGGCCAGGGTGTGGCGAGTGATCTACAATATTCGCAGTCCAAAGGAAAGGATAAAAGGAAAAGAACGGTTGCCAGAAGAAATTGAAGATGCAGAGGAGCAAATTATTAGTCGAGCACAATTGGAGGCATTTCCTGAAGAGCACATGGCATTATTGACGGGAAAGGAGATTCCAAAGAAGCGTTCATTGTGCAAGCTATGTCCTTGGTTGGACGATCAAGGTGTGCTGCGAAGTGGTGGTCGACTTCAATTCACTGAATGTCTTCCATATGATGTTAGGTTTCCCATTATACTTCCAAGGGGTCAGTGGGTGACAAGACTGGCAGTAAAGCATTACCACGAGTTGTCCAACCACAGTGCTGGGACGAACTTTGTGCTATCATTAGTGGAAGATTCTGGATTGTTGCAGCACGTGAGGAAATAAGAGCATGGGAGAATGAATGCAATGAGCGCAAGAGGAGAAAGAATAAGCCAGCCACACAGATAATGGGGCCATTACCACAAGTAAGGCTGCACTTCACATTTCGTGCATTTGACAAGACCGCGGTGGACTATGCAGGTCCGTTCACCACTATACAAGGAGGTTGGCGTCATCGGCTAAAGAGGTGGTTGTGTGTTTTTACATGCTCATCGACTCGAGCAGTTCATCTCAAAGTGGTTTGGGGGCTTGATACAGACGGTTTCTTAAATGTATTCACCAGATTTACTAGGAGTATCTAAGGAAATGATCAGCGATAACAGTACCAATTTTGTTGGAGCAGTTAATGAGCTCAACGAACTTGCGGGTCAACTGGACAAAGATAAGATTCAGGGAACGACTGCACAGAAAGGAGTGAATTGGAACCCCCCCAGGAGCTCCTCATTTTGGTGGGGCACATGAAGTAATGGTGAAGGCACCTAAGAAGGCAATCTATGCGGTGCAAAGTAGTAGTGAAGTCACAGACGAAGAGTTGATCACAGTTGTCACAGGTGCTGAAAGCTTGCTTAACTCTAGACCACTTACCTATCAGTCAGCAAATATTAAAGATGATTTGCCGTTAACACCCAATCACTTTTTGCATGGGCAAATGGGTGGGCAGTTTGCACCAGAGTGTCGAAACTACGAAGTTCAACCCGCGGATGAGGTGGCGCAAGGTACAAGAACTGATCTCTCGAGTTTGGTCCAGATGGTTGAAGGAGTACTTACCTATGCTGAATACCCGTCCAAAGTGGACCGACGTCGTCAAGGACATTAAGAAAGGACACTGTGCTGGTCCTTGAACCAAATCTGCCACGAGGGAAGTGGCCATTGGGCCGTATTGTGGAGACATTTCCGGGGAAAGATGGACATTCCCGAGTCGTGAAGGTTCAGCGTGGAGGAAAGAATGTGGTGCGACCAATTCATAAATTGGTACCACTCTTGGGACTTGTTAGACTTTTAAGCGAACTTTAGTTGAGGACTTTTAAAAACTGTTATGTTTAATCGTGTTTTACACACTGCGGTCTCCTCAGTGCGGGGAGGGGGAATGTTCAGGAGAGCGTGACATTGTGTGACATGAACCGTATTTACAAATAGAGTGACAGGGATCAAATGTCAAGTACTTTTACTTAGTTCCACGAGGTTTTCAGATGTGCAAGTGGAGTATTTGCTATGTAGGTTTTTCCTCGTAAAAATAAAGTAAAACGTTGAGTTTAACTGCGGATTTATTGAGTCGTTCCCAACAGGACCAGTTAGTCAAAGCTTTGACAGGACAAAAGGTCAAACTAGAGTTCATTCGAAGATACATCACGTGATCAACAGTGGTGCAGGCTTCTGAGCATGTCGGTAGAGCATAGGGTTTTTTCCCAGCCGTGAACACCGCTTCTCCCCATGGGAGTGAAGGAGACCCGTTTCCTGACGACCCAAATATACCGGTTGGAAAGAAAACTTGACGTGGGTTCTATAGAGTTCTAAAGTGATGACGTCACAAAAATAAAATTTTTGAAATTATGGGATATGATGCCATATTCTTATAGAGCATGCTAAAAGACGCCCTCATCCCAAAAATTAGCTCCGAATTGCAATTCCCAGTAGAGATATAAGGGATCAAAGTTTGATGGCATTCCATACAAACCCTTCAAAATTTGTTTCTGTTCCTTCAGTTTAGAACTGACTCAAAATTAGAGAGATTCATGTGGGGCAGTATCAAATTTCAATCCTTCATATTTCAGCTGGGAATTACAATTAAGAGCTAAGTTTTGGCAAGGAACCTTTTTTTAAGGATACTTCATTCGAAAATGACGCCCAATCCATAATTTCACAGATTTAATTTTTTGTGACGTCACATTTTAGAACTCTATTACCAAGACGAAGTTCGATGTCCTTAATAGTGTCGACTCTTGGTCGATAACCTAAAAATGAATGTAATTGGCTAAAGTAAAATTTACAAACTGAGCTATCACGCGTGCATAAGTATCGAATGTCGGTGTTTTCTTTTCGCCAATTTTACAAAATTCATCCCGAATCAGATGCCTGGCTAGGTTAGAACCCTGGGACATCAACTAGTTGCTTTAATAGCTGTTTTAGCGGATCTCTTGATAACTATTCTCGTGTTATCATGGTCTCAGATGAAAATCAGGGCTGAATCGATGCCAAAAATTTGTTTAGGTGTGGAATAATTAAACCATTCAAAATTCGGGCATTTTGATTAATTTGCTTCCACTTGGGTCAATCCTAAACCTGTTTGAAACAAGGCGCAAATTGTTTCAGGCAGCGCGACTTTGAGGCGAGAGGACCCAATGATTAAGAACTGGAGATCGAACGGTTCAGATTCAAGCACTAGCCAGAGCAACACGCTTTACTTTCAGTGCCTGCCCAGGCCCCAGTTGTTCAAAGGCTGGATAACGCTATCCACCGGATCACTATCACTATCACTATCTAGCGGATAAGTGTTAACAAAGCAAACCACGCTATCCACTGGATAGTGATTTATCCGGTGGATAACGTTATCCGCTTTTTGAACAACCAGGGCCAGGTGTATAAATGAGTAGCGGCGAATTCAATGCTGTTGGTAACCCTTCCATGGACTAGCATCCCATCCAGGGGGGAGTAGAAATACTCCGTCACTTCATACTACGGAACCGAGAGATAAGCGCTGGCCTGAGTTACTAGGCTCGAACTCAGACTTTATTTTATCCTTTGAACCTCGACAAGGTCAGTTCGTTAAGGGGGGTGTTAACACATAAGGCTTTACTTTTCACTACAACTATTTTCCCCTCTCATTTAGTCAAGGTTGGTCCGAAAAAACGTGAAAGGTGAAATTGATTTTTTTTACTCAAGAAACAGTGCTTTCTTTTGATTTGTTTTTAATAACTAAAGTGGAGTCTGCACTAAACTTGTCTTTCAAGGCAACAGTAAGTACTGCTTACAATGAACACAAGTCTAAAAGAATATATTTGTAGTTACATTCCCCACCTGGCCTCTTCAGGTTTTGACCGTGATGAGAAGACTGGGAAGAGTTAGCTCACGCATCTTTTCTGTCAATACATTCGCACGAATCTTGATTTACTCGATAAATATGACGATTAATATAACTACCTCAAAAATCAGGTAACCGTCTTCATCCAGGCTACTCAAGTTTACGTCTAAAATCTTAATATTGCGATTACTCAAGAGACAGCACTTCTACCTGTCAGTTTTGTAAAACAAAGTTCAACTTTCTAGGATTCAACACTGACGTTGGGAGAAAAAACGTTCCTCAGTGGTGGTAAGTGGGTAAGTTAACTGAAATAAAAACGGATATTATAAGCGATAGCCACAGTGACTTCCTCGAACTTCCATCAGAGGGTCTCTTTTAGGTGAGCAGAAAGGGAGTGAGAAAATACCCTGGGAACAAGAGAATCGACAGTTTCTCCCAATACTTAAATTAACTCTTATTAGTGGTACAACGTAGACAAGATAAAAAACACTGTTTTCTCTCTCAAAGCACATCTCTTGTATTTTATCTTCTTTGGACTCAGTTCTATTAAGGTTATGACGTAGCGGTAGCAAAGGAATTTTCTTTGTCCGTAACTCCAGGCTCGGCCCCACTGCTTCCCTCATCTCCAGAAGAACCGCCCTTTGCTCTTCCTTCTTTCTTACTCTCTGTGCCTCCGTTTTTGGTACACAGCGGAGGTTTCTTTCCCTTGCAGCTGCATTTCTGACTTTCTTTGATAAGTTTGTTTACTTGCTGATGTGAAAAACAAAGACAACTTGTTACTATTATCATGATTATTCTTTAAATTTCTGTATTCACGATACCTAAGGTATCTCAACAACTTACTTCTTTCAGGGCGTTGTTTTCTTTTTTAATCAGTAACAGATGTTGCAGTTTTTGCTGTGGGTTTTGATGACCTTTCAGTCGAGCAATCTCCTCTTCGTGTTTTTGCATGGCCTGTGAAGAAACAAGCCAACTAATCTCAACATTGTGATAAGCATTACAACTACGTTCTCAAACAAAACCAACGCAAGCAACCACTCCTGGGAATACGGTATAGTTCAGGGCCGGGTTGTTCAAAGCCCTATTAAGCTAACTCGGGGTTAGCGAGAATTTTGAATTCAGTTTTGTAACTTTTTGGTGAGGTTTTCAATTTATATTGTTTGCCCAAATATAAGATGTGAAAAACAATTTTAAATGAGAAAACAATGCTTCAGTTAACGTTTAACCCGGGGTTAACGTTAACCGGCTTTCCAACAACCCGGCCCTGAACAACTTTGGAAATATGCTATTAAAGGGGCAGTGTCACGAGGATTTTGCAGTTTTAGGTCAATTCTGTGCTAAAATCATTACTTTGAGGTTTTCCTAATAAACAAAATGCTTCTGTAAAGCTACGACGAAGATTTCAAATGAATTTTATCAGCGAGGGCCAACTAAAACAAATTTCTTGAGGATGTTTTGAAGACGTAGCATCAGATCTTGAAAAAATTGGCGAATTTTTTCAAGTTTCAATCTATTTCTATCCTTGCCATCCGTAGCGACAGGCGACAGGAAACAGTTTCAGTACCTTCAAATAGTCTTTAATAACAAAACTAGACCATTATTTTTGGAATTCAATTGATGCGAAGACACCAGCTGCGGTTATGTGCTCTTTATAGCAGCACAGTCACGGTATTATGAGTTATTTTGATCATCGACAAAATTACTGTTAAATTGAAAGAAACCTGAAAATAATACTTTACAAAGGTAGAATAATAAACTATAAAGGAACCAGGATAGTTAAGGACGGAGAACATTGACACGGATTACAAACAACGAAATTGAAAGAAACAGGATATTCTTTTTCTCGAGAGAGAGAGAGAGAGAGAGAGAGAGAGAGAGAGAGAGAGAGAGAG
>JAEMPF020019622.1:25672-47474 GCA_022496165.2 Catalaphyllia jardinei
GAGAGAGAGAGAGAGAGAGAGAGAGAGAGAGAGAGAGAGAGAGAGAGAGTGAGAGTGTGTGTGTGTGTGTGTGTTTTGTGAGCGGCAATGCAGGTCAATTGAGCGAGTCAAAGTAGAGTGTAAATATAATTGAAAACGAAGTAGGTGCAGCGAAATAATGGAAAGAAGTTTACACACAAGTGCCTTATAACAAGGTAAGTAAAATATGGAACTCTATATGGGAGTAACGGCCTTGAATAAAACGTAATCGTTTGGGAAAATAAACACATGTCAGTGCGGTGAACTTCATGAACTACACAAAAGTACTTGAAAATATATTTGCTTACCTTCTCCAATTTAAATTTCTCCTCCATGGTGGATTCAAATCTAGATTTCAGTTCTTCTTTTTCTTCAAATCCTTGCTTTTCCAGTTGTCTTGTCCTAATAAACAGTCATACAAATATATTAAAGAATGGCCTTCGGTAAGATAGTTAGCTACAGCAAACAGTCGTGCAAAGCAAGCTAGGCAAATCATATAAGGAGAATATCGAAAAAATTTCTTGCACGACCTGGCATGATCTTAGAAATATAAATTAGCTCCTCTTAATCACTGGAAAATAGTTTTAGCGTTCACAGTAAGTATGATAACTGTTTTCTTTTATGTTACCTCTCAAGTTCTTCTGCCATGTATTCGGCGTCTTCTAAGGCTGTCTCCATATTCAGTTTAGCGGCAGCCAATCTATTACAAGCAAAGTAAAGTATAACATATCAGCAGCTGTTTTGAATTCTGCCAAACAAAAGGTAACTGACTGCTGTAAACATGAACTGAAAACTATCTCCAGATTGAGATCCGTTTTAGAGTGCCAAGGACAACCTCGTTCCCAAGAGGGCGGTTAGATGAGAGACCCTGGGAACGAGGTTGTGCCAAGGATCGATATATTACTAATGATCTGACTATGATACCTAAACCTTTTAAGAGTAGTATTCCCAAAAGCAGAGCTGGGAACAGAACCTTGTCACGAGATGCGACGTGACATATTTGTTTTCTGCGCACGTTCAGAAAGGTCCACTGGGCACTAGACACTGTATCGTGGAACACCCCATTGAGTCGCCCCGCACAGATTTGCAGTGAAGTAACTTTGCGTTATCCTGGAAGGTCATCCTGGAACGTAAAACAAGCTTTACGACATTTTGTTTTCCCACTTTTCTGTTACTGACTGGCTTTTAAGTTCTTTTAGAAACGCAGTTCAAACACTCAACAGTTTTATTACTTACTCAGTCTCAACGGCTTGTTTCTCCAACAAAAACTGATCCTGTAATTAAATTATTGGCCAAGTTAACTGTTGTTAGTTACAAGTCTTTCAAACTTTGGTAGACATTAAGGTCGTTCTGAGGAAATGTACCTGCCGTTTTCGGTAAATATCCTCGGTAAATATTTTCTACGTATTCTAGTGGTTTCTATCTATCAAAAATATTTCGTAGCACTCTGGACACTGCAAATAAAGTTGATATAACTCCCAAGTGATTGTAGTCGTTCTTGCTGTAAGCGCAACAGTAACAGACCTTCATTTCTATGGCACTTCGCTGTTTCTCATTTGCACTATCCAATTCCTTCCTCAACCTCTCAGCTTCTGTTCTAAAGTATTTTTCCCTGAAAAAAGCAAAAACATGGGAAAGTACAATGCTATATACAGTCTAATTATCGTGAGTGCAGGTACAGCGCAAATGAAACCGTGCCCTGCAATATTTTTCACCAAATCACCTTTAAAAAAACTCATTTCTTGCCGAGTATATCACACGTAAGCCGATCAGTCGGTATTTTTTCAAAGATGAGATTATCGAGTCAACAACAAAAGGTTACGAAAAATGTCCCCGAGTTATCTCTGAACCTTGGATTAGCGCAAACATTCTCCCGTCTGTTTCCATACACATTCACGTATTTTGCTTGAGAGAATCAGTCAGTTTCCAATCAAACAGGTTCTTTAAACGTAATTTCACTGGCACAAAAATAGTTTTTATACAAATTTTCATGTGCAATAAATAGCTTCTTAAATTACCGGTCGAGTACTTGTCAAGAAAATATATATTCTTTTTAAAAGCTGAAATTTTCCAAATGTTATCAATTTCCAAATATCTTGCCTGTATAAACACACTGACTACAGGGCTGAGGTTTGGACATCTTGTTTCTGGTACTTACTCTGTAATCTATAGAGAAAACACTACTGAGCTAACACTCACCGTACCACCCTAGGTGTCGACGGGTTTATTTACCGGAAAATTACGAAAAGATGTTTGGGACTTACTGGGGTTGGTTTCGGCTTACTATGGACTTCTCTCAATGCAGGTATCTGAAGTCTGTACAAGCAGTTAGATCTATATACCTTTCTCTAGCCTCGTTCTTTTCCACTTCTAGTTGATAGTTCAGTGTTTTACAGTGAGTTTCAAGCAGGTCATTATTTCTTCTCAGCTCATTAATCTCGTCCACTTGACCTCGTAATAACTCCATTTCTTCGTTTCTCTCTTGACGGTGCGCCTCCAAGTTGTCAATCACTTTGCTCATGGTGACCTGGTGTAAAACAGCTGCCAATCAAATCGCTTTGCCCAAACGAAAGCTTAAAGCTTAAACAGTGAAAGTCAGAAAAATTAAATTCTGATCCAAAACAGCAATAAGCTTCAAATGGAACCAATATTTCAATAATCTCACATTCGGAATTGTTTAAATTCCCAAAAATAAGTGCAACGTTTTACGATCATATTTGTTTTCCGGCAGTCAGGGACGCTTGTGGTATGAACTACTTTTTTCATTAGCTGTTAAATGTCAGTGTTTTACGGTACTGTTTCCTGATCTACTGTCGGCAAAAAAATTGACACAGTCCTTTATAGAAAGGTGTGAGCAAGGATATTTTTCATTTTCTCTTTACCTGCTTGGTCCTCAGTTTGTCGAGTGCTGCCTCGTGTGATTCAATCATCTCAGACGCGTCAAGTGATTTGTTTAATTGTTGTAATTGGTTGAGGCGACTCTCGTACCGAGACTCCAACTCGGCCTTGGATTCTTCCGCATTCCTGAGCTGTAATCAAACCATTCGTATAAATGAGGCCTTCGTATCTAAAAAAGGCATGTCATGGACCTTATTCCAAAATGGCCACCATTTTAGTATTCCTTTGTTTACTTGCAAATTAGCCCTTGTCGCCTCATTTAAAGGAAAACATTCTTTTGAATTTCGAGTTTAAGACCGAGGTAACAAGGGCTAATTTGCAAATGAAACAAAAAAAACCCACTAAAATGGCGGCCAATTTGGAATAAGGTGTATTGCAAAAGGATGTGTTTCATATTACTAAATAATCTTGTCTATACTATCGCTTTGGACGGTTCATAGTTCTCTGTTTTCTCGTATTGTTATTTGAGCGTCAAACAAGTGGATAGAATGTTCAGACTCGAGTGGGTAGGGCAGGGTTCGTACTCTTTTGAGCTCTTCAAATTCCATGACTTTCCATGACCATTCAAGTTTTCCAAGACCTTAACTTTGGCTGTCAGTTTCAAATATTTAAAACCCTTACTTGTTTTAGAGCATTTTTTGACCTTAACACACAAATTCTGGCGTTCACTAAAATGCGTGCCGTTTATGCTGCTTAATTGCTCCTCTCTATTTTACACTGTCTTGCATTGTCACCTGCAGTAAATAATCTATCAAACAAAACTTTAATTTTCTCCGACATTCAAGGACCGACAATTAATTCCATGACTTCCCAGGCATGAAAATGAAATTCTTAAATTCCATGACTTTGCAGGTTTTCCATGCCCTGTACGAAGCCTGTAGGGGGTGGGGACCAAGAAAAATAGAGAGGCTGTAGACATCTTTGGAAAAACGTGAATAACCCAGTTCTTCAAAAACGGAAAATTTCCATTGGTTGAAAAGGCGACTGCCTTTTGCTGATTTCCGTTTCGTAAGCGGTCGATGCCATTATTGGTAACCAAACCTTACAGAATGAGCGACACCATGTCTGCTTTTGTTGATAGAATAAGACACAATTTATATTCACCACTGGTTTGCTAGCGGTCACATTTTATTTCATGGTTGGGGAAACTCTATCATTAATATTAACGAAAGTTATAATTACATTTTGCGGATATTTGACGGATTGACCTGGTAGTGTAGTGGTATGAGGGATGTTGGGAAACAGAGGTTTCGGGTTCGACACTGGGTGGTTACTTACAAATATTTTCTTTTTCTTTAATTTAGTAGAGAAAAATTCGTTGATAGTTGAAAAAATTTTAAAGTGTCGCAAAACTGGCATGGACCATTTAGGAAACGGACCCCAAAGGCGGCAAAATTGTCATCACCTTGACAACGGCTGATCATGATTTCGTCCAGGTGGTTTAGCGACTTGCAGCATTTTCAGATCACTAACACTTGCCATGATTCGTAATGGAGCGGTTGTTTCTAAAATCGCCACCATCAAGTCTCCCCGCGCCAGAATAGAATCTTGTTAATAGTCACTCAAAGATGAACAAATAGAGGTTTCTGTTTATCTTTCTCGTGCGTAAATAGAGAGGCTGTGAACAGTCTGCTATCGCTTATATTTTTAAAACCGTACTTGCGGTAAACACATTCACGCATTGCGGACCTTAAAAATCATATCCTCTTACCTGGTGTTCTAAGGACATCACAGTGGAAGTCTTGTCCTTCAGATCAGACTGCATTGAAAAATGAAGGATTTTATGACTAAAGGTAGTTCAAAACTTTCTTGCAGTCATGTTCTCTAGTATTTGTGATATCGTCAGCTTAGTTACTGGTTCACCCTCAAATACACAACATACTCGATTTTACTGGATATAGCCTGGGCAGTGGCCGGGAGAAACTGGGGCTTGGAGGTGTTCATTACGCAGTTCAGTTGTACAAGCTTGGAAGTTTTTTTGTGGATTGCCTAAATACCCTTTTAGAAAAGGGACAAGGTGGGCTTTTTTGCGTTAATTAAATGGACTTAAGACAAAAGAGCAAGAAATAGGAAATGTGGCGGGCACATAAAAAACAGTTACCTCAAAGTAATTGCTTCTTCTGTTCTTGTAGATCTTTTGCTGTTTTCATATACTCGTTTTCGCTCTTGATCACACCCAGGAACGAAAAAGGCTCGCGATAAATGAGGCATTGTTTTTTCTCTTTCGTGTTTGTTTTCTTAATCTAAATTGTATCTTAATCGAAAGTAGGAGGTAAAAATAAAGTCAGAACGTCCTCAGCTCCTTTTGAGTCACACAAAGCTTCGCTATGTTTTTATTCCTACCCAGTCCCCCGAGGATGAGCAGAGAGCTTGGCCAAAATTAGTTGTATGTATTGTAACTGCATGAAATTGTTTCAGTTGTTCTTAGAAATTTTAAAATATTCCTTTGACGTCCAAATGAGAAAAAGGGGTGAGCGAGCAAGCAATGGAAGGATGGAAGAAAACCAAGCACAGAGGAAGTTGTACATGTCCCACATGTCACGCGCTATTCTGCAGGTGTCTGGCCCGTGAAACAGGGGAAAAGGTACGTGGAAGCGGGAAAATAGCCAACTCTTGCATTCTTCAGAATAAAATGATAACAAACCAGTTTAGTGATCAAGCATTTATTATGTACATTTAAGTATAACAACACATTACAATGAATAATAGGAACCACAGTGCATCAGAAGTCATGCAAAATAAGTACGTTGCCTTTATAATTCGACAGAATTGATTTGTTTGAATGAAATCTGACTGGATTTTTTTGACGTCATTGTCGCAGTTTCGTGACTATTTATATCTCTCTGGCTTCATTTTATTGAAACGTTCAAAAACATTGGTGTAAAATATTACCGTATTTTTACACTACATTTTAAAACGTTAAATATATGCATAAAAAAGAACCTCAGAACCTGGGGAATGCATGTCACGCTCAGCTAAACAGCTTATAAATATTGGCTTGCTAGGACAAAACAGCGTCAACCTTTGTACATAGACTAGGATTTTAAAGCTGGTGTGTACAAAACTACTTCACAACACATACACACCGCTGTCACGGTGTTAGTAAAATATTCTTACCTACAAATATATACAAGTTACCTTGGATCAATATATTAAATATTGTATAAAAATACCTTGCGTTCTTCGTTTAATATTTAGACTTTGGCCCACGTTTAATCGAGAATGTACACTGATCTAATGAAGACATCACTAAAACAATCTTAGTCGTTGATCACTGGGTTACCGGGTAACAAATTCAGTCTTGCTGGGTAGTGCAGGGAAAAAGTTGCCCGGATAAACTACACACCTGAAAGAATGTTAGACCGAGATTTCCCCATTAACAGAGGTTTGCCTCAAAGCTCACGGAAAGAGAAAAAGAGAAGAGAAAAACGCTCCGAGAGGCAAAGTATTTCGCGCATTGTACATCCAGTAATACAAGTATCAAATGCTAAAAACGAGCAATAAAAACAGTAAAATCATTAAAAAAGTGGCCAGAAGCCAAACTAAAAATCCATTGATAAATAGAGCGTTTATAAAACACTATGCAAGATTCCAGTGTATGCTCGCGGGCTCAGTAGTTAATATCTCTGTGGCGTGCGTTATATCCGGAGACCCCAGAGAGGCGTCGAGACACGTGATGTGAGTCGCTTCAGTGTGGATTGCAAACTGTGTTCGTATATCCGGGATCTTTGTCAGCTGATGGCCTTGAACCGGAAGAACACAGGGGTATTAGTTTAAGAGACTAATAAAGTGAAGGTAGCAACGGCCCAACTCAAAGAGGTTGTGCAGAGGGAACACTTTAAAAACGGTGTTAAAACTTCACTTCACACATGTAGAGCCACGGCGAATGGGATAAAAACCGCTGTAACGAACCTCAACAACCTAAAGTTATAATAAAAAAGGAATAAAAGCCACCAGTTGTAGCCACTTGTTCCTGTGTAACTAGCGCTTAAAAGCACTCTCTAAGAGCTGGGCCAGTCACTGATGGCGGCGGCGTCAAGTTAGCGCCTATAAGCACTCGCCACAAAAAAAAAAGATGTAGCAGAACCTAAGGTCTAAAAAGTGTTTCTCCAACGAATTAAAAACTTCTCTACATACAGCGAATAAAATTCTGTATGAAAGGGTGCTGCATACAAACTGAACAGGAGTATATAAAAGCGCTAAAGAGCACTCTCCTGTTGACGAAATCCATGTTTGAAATAGGTCAGGAGCTGTGAGAAGCGATCTATTAAGATAGTGACAAGGACGATAAAGAAAGGGCAAAAACAGTGCTCAACAACACTCCCTTTTCATAAAATTCTTAATACTTCAACCAATGACAGACGTCTACTGGCATTTTTTTATCAGCATCTTTGTTCGTTCTCTCCGTAACAGCCGAAGCGATACTCCCAAGCAGATGTTCATGCCAGTTGAGCATTAGAGCTCCATGTTGTCTCCACTGTATTATTCTCACGCAGCAAACTTGTGTCCTCTCTATTTGTGACCAGTATTAGTAATTCTTCGATTAGAAAGTTATAGTTCAGTATACTGAGAGATTTGCAACGCTTTCTGATCTACTTTTGTACAGATCTCCGTTCTAAACTTTCTTTTAATACACTAATTCTTGGCTTGCACGTGACGTCATGTTCTAAAATCCAAAACTAAGGAGCTGGCCACCAATGTTTTTATCCTCATCAGGCATTGGAGGGGGTAAATATATATCTGTTTACAACTTTTCAGCTCAGCAGCGCACTTTGAATTTCAGCTTTATGGCGGTGGGTGACATAAAGTTATGACTGAACGCTTTTGTCGTAAAGTATATCCTTATGTCGTGATTTTTAGCCTATTCAGAAGGGAAATTATTAGGAAAAGTGTTTATGTGCATCCTTTTTTGTTCAGTACAGATAAGTCACCTACAAAGTAAGTTTCAGATGTTCACGCTTTCATACTGGGCTCTGTAAACTTGTGAAAAATATTTCAACGAATATATGAAGTTTAGGAAAAATCACAAACTTTAAACTTGGGGAAGCATCTTCTTTAACTAGCTCCTATGACATCACACTTTCTTCAGTGACTTTATCCACTGAATGGTTTTCGATTTACAGTCGAACCCCCCCGTAAGCGACTCCGCCGCTCCCTCGTGTCTGGTCTACCCCCGAGGGGACGAGCGCGGGCCCATTTCCCTTATGGGAGGTGGTTGCTTACGAGATCTCAGAGCATAATGGGTAGAAATTCTTCTTTATTAGAATACGGTCAATTCCGATTGAACCTATACGCCAATGTCGATGCGTTGTTTTATTCACAAAAAAAGTCAATTTCAATTAAAAAAAAATAGTTCTTTCCATTGGGAAATTTCGGTTTCTTGCACTAGCCACTAATAAGATGTTACGACACCTTGTTATCTGTCAAGTGGTCACTTACGGGAGGTTAAAAACAAAGGAAAATTTCAAACTCTTAGCTCCAAAAGTGGTCGCGGTCGCTTACAAGAGGTTCCAAATATAGCGATTTGACATGGAAACTTCTGGTTTTCTGGAAAACTGGTGGCTGAGAAGATGGCCGCAACCGGAGGTTTGACTGTATTTTTATATTGCGTGACAGTGCATGCCAAGAATAGGAAGAACATCTTTCAAAACAATGTCATTTATTGAATTTTAGTGATTTGTTAGATTAATCAGTTCGATATGTTAGTTCCTCACCTGCAGAGAAGTCATTTGCTGCTGTTGTTGAGCAAGCGCCTGGTTCATTTCTCTGTACTGCTCAGTAGTCCGACGAAGATCATCTCTTAATTGACTCATCTGTAGGTACAAACAGTGTCAAACGTTAAGCCCTGGCCAAACGGACCGGCACAAAAAAAAAACATTTTAAGGCAGACTATCCTCTCTTTCATTGGCTAATAATAGGCTAATGAACGTCACTTAACTTGCGTGGACTTGGGTTGGGTGGCCAAACGGTGACAAACTTGCTTTGACTTGCGCGCAAATTTTATCTCGACCAAAGTGAGCGCAAGACATCGCAAGTCAACGCAAGTGCACGCAAGCCCTGGCCAAACGGAGTCGCAAGTAAACCCAAGTTTTCAACTTGCGTCCACTTGCGAGTCCGTTTGGCCAGGCCTTTACTGTGATCGCCTTGGTTTCTTTGTAGCCTGGGCTCCAGGGCCGGGTTGTTCGAAAGCCGGTTAACGTTAACCCAGGGTTAAACGTTAACTGAAGCGTTACGTTTTCTTGTATAAAAATGTTTTTCATCTCTAATGTTTGGTGTAGTTTAAGACTGGTTACCACAGCTCAAAACAGAAGGGCTAACAATATAAACAGAACACCACACCAAAAAGTTACAAAACTGAAATCAAAATTCTCGCTAACCTTGGGTTAGCTTAATCAGGCTTTGAACAACCCCACCCAGCTTATAGGTGTGGTTTACAATACAATACAATACAATACAATACTTTATTTAACCACGCTACATTTAGGAGCGGAAAGCGCTCGTTAAAACATGTATTATAAAACATTACTCCCCCAACACTCCTAACCCTGCCTGTAGTAATAAACAAATTAAAAATGCAACAACTTCGTACAATAGTGTACTTACCTCAGTTTCGCGATCTAGTCTTTCCTTGTTGAACTTTTCTGTTTCTCGATCAAGTTTGTCTTTTAATTTCTCTATGGTGCGTTTCTGTAGAGAGAGACATTCAAGTCAATGACATATACACTCTGCCATCGGATCACAAATGACTACTAACAACTCACCTTTTCTTCTATGCTATCAGTCAGCTCTTGTTGTTGAAGTTTGCTTTCCTCCAGCTGATTTCTAAGAAATGACAACTCGCTCTTTGGAAAAAAAGAAGCAAATTGTAAGGAAAACGTTTTTCTCGCCATTTTGTTAATTCCAACTGCACGACTCCGGGCTTTGCGTATCACAAAAAGAAATCTTTTAGGTCGTTGTGCAACAATGGCAATCATTTTCAAGTCAATTCCCCGCAAAAAAATGTATGCTGACAGCATGGCATTACAGTTACTTACATCTTTCTCGCCAAGGTTCCTTTTTAATCCTTTGACGGACTCCATTAAATTGTTTACACAATCCTGATATAAGACAAAACGAAAATAGCAAGTCAGTTTATTTTCATTTAAAAAAAGTCAAACTGTCTCTTAAATTAAAACAATCACTTACAATGTCTGATTCGTTTCGTTTATTCAAAGTTCTAATGGTGCCCTTTGCTTCATCGAGTTCTTCTGATAACGAGTGGATTTTCTGAGCCTGCAGAAGTCAAAAGTATTACATGTAAACGCGTTAACTGTCTGGAATCAAACTGAACTCCGCACAACATTAATCACTAATCTCTTACCTGTTGCTCGCATGTGGAGTTGCTCTCTTGTAGTTCAGTTCTGAGAGCCACCAGTTGTTCCAGCGCTCTAACCATGTCCTGAAATGAAGTGAAGCTTTAGCAGAGCACTATAGGAACTGTTACAGTTCAGTGCAGAGTAACTTACTTGTTGTTTGTCTTGCTGAGCCAGTAATTTGTTATTGGTTTCCGTTTGTATGTCTAATTTCTCAAAGGTTCCCTGAAAATAGGTAAAAAGTCATTCAGTAAAACATGTTAGGTGTACCCTTTGCGTCTTGACAAACGACGCGCAAAGAAGCTAACGTTGACTTTTTAATCAATTCTCCAGTAGGAATTTGTAAGCATTGTTTGTTGTATATACCTGGAGTTCCTGTCCCATGTCCTTCAATCTCTGTCTTTCCGCCTGCAACATGCTCTCGTATTGTTCGATTTTATGGTTCTTAAATTCAAGTTCATCTCTTAGAGTTTCCACATCCGCCTAAAAAACAACCAGCGACTTAATCAGGATTGGGAATCAGAAAAATTATCGTCAACTGATCAAGACGCTCTGAACAGGTGCAAGGGGGAGGGGGGAGGGGTGGGGGAGGGGGGAGACCTTTTTCCATTCTTCCATCTATCCCCCCCCCCCCCCCCCCCCCCCGGGGGGGGGCGCACGGGGGGGGGGCGGGGGGAGACCTTTTTCCATTCTTCCATCTATCCCACCCCGCCCGCCCCGCCCGGGAGGAGAGCCTACTCAGAAGCTAGCCGCTAAAAAGGAAGGTAAAACTTTTCTTGCCTGTAAGTGTTGATTCATCTCTATTGTGCTCTCCGTTTCTGTTTGCTGGTTGTAGTTCTCAAATTCAAGTCTCGTCAACTGAAAGGAAAACGTTGAACACAAAGTTAAGTCAAGAATGAAGCCAAACAGCACAAAAGGCATTCAGCAACTGAATAATGAACAAGTTTCACTGAAAGAAGACAAAGATCGAGCTCATCTCTGAATAAGGTAGCAGTACGACTGTCATGCAATCTTCCCTTCCAAAATATTACTTGACACGCCGAAAGAATGTCTTGGCCACGCAGGAAGATATGAAGATATCGGACACTCGTTATTTATAACTGACTCGAATTGACTACAGATTACGTGGAACTGCTCACAAACTCGGCGATTTATACTATCCAATCAAAATGTAGGACTGAATTAAAATAATTGCTCTCCAAAGGTTGTCTCGCTTGCTGGTAACGTCCGTGACAAAAAAAGGGGGAAAGAAAGTTCTCCTTGAGTAAATGTGGCTTCTTTATTTTGTTGTTATTTTTTCTGATAACTGATTAGGTTGCTGTGATGTTTTGATCGTCACATACCTTGCTCTCCAGAGCAGCTAGCCTCCTGGCAGACTCAATACTCTCCATGTCTCGTTCCTTCTTCAGTGAGTCGACTTGTCTCTCGGCAGCTTGAAGTAAGCACTTTAGATCTTCCACTTCACTACGAAGAACTGAACATGAAAAACATATACAAATAAAATGTTTGCTGTATCTGGGTCTTGCCTCTCTTGTACTTAATCACGAAATGAAGATAATCCTTGTAAAATAATCAACACACCCGTTAGCTCTCCCCGGGCCTCTTTAAGCTTGTCAGCTAGTCCCAGGTTCTTCATATTCAGCTCGGTCTCCGTCGCCGCGTGCTTTTCCCGTTCACTTGTAAGAACCTAAAATATAATTAAAATAAATTGTTATTACTTGCATGATACGAAGCGGTTTTCCGATGCTTCTCGAGAACAACAGGGGTTGCTTTGGATATTGCTTGCTGTAAAAAAAAAACTGAAAACATCAATAAACGCATAAGATGTCGGGTCACACTGAACAAGTAATTAACTGAATGACTTGTTAACTGACCGTTGTGAGATGTTGCACTTGGTGGTCAAGTTTGTTAACGGTCTGATTCAATCGTATTCTTGTTGCCTCTTCTGTTTGGAGTTGTTGTAGCTGAATATTGTTCATCTCCTGACCAATACCAAGAACAGAAATAGTTGTTAAACAAGAGCAAGTAATTATAACATTGGCAAAGAGAAAAGTCCTTCAGATTCATGCTAGGTCTCAAAAGAAAGACTCTGTTGCACATAGGCGGCATTTCTAGTCGTGCACATTGTCTCAGAATTTTGTTGCGACACAAGTTGCAGGAGATTTCCTTGCAAGAACCGCAGCGAAAAGTAAAACTTGGAGCAACGTTGCAAGAAATGTTATTCAGGAGGTGATACATAAGGGATTGAGATTTTTTTTTACCTTTTGTCCCAGCAAGTTGCAAGGGAAATTGCCTTGTGGAACAGCCCTCTAAAAGGCTACCGCGGCCGATTTTTTGTCGGCCGACAAAAATTTTTCACTTGCAGTGTGCGGTGAATTCAGAAGAGTCTGCGACAAAATCGGGGCTTGTGGGGCGATATCTGACAGTGCTAGATCTCAAAACGTCTTGTCGGACCTTGTCGGCTAGTGTGCGGTGGACCAGGACAATTTGTCGGAGCTTACCCGTACCTCAATCAATGAGGAATTGTCATGAGTCACGTGAACCCCGGCACGTGAACAAGCGTCTTGGTCCCAAGCCTAAAATCGGCTAGTCGCGACAAAAAATCGGCTAGTGTGCGGCAAGCTGATGTCCCGACAGATTTTAACCCGATTTGATCCCGACAAAAAGTCTGCAGTGCTGAGACAAAAAATCGGCCAGTGTGCGGTGGTCATAACAGAAACCCTTTTCCTACGACTTTCAGTTTGTTCTTGGAATTCATCTATAATAGCACAACATAAGATTCCAAGCTGACTAATTCATCAAGTTAATATAATCCCAGCACTTAACACACCTGTTGTTTCTTAAGCTCTTCCAAGAGTGATTCACTGTAAAGTTCCTCATCATCCATTTCTTCCGAGTCGAAGTTAAAGAATGGTTCATCCATTTCGCTGTCTGATCCAATATCATGGAAGCTATCTCTTCTAATCAGTCCGTTGGGTTGTTTTGGTTTCTCGTCAGGTGTACCGATGACAGGAGTCGCCAGCTTGGATTTTCGATTGTTAGCCGGTGATCGTTTTGGTGTACTGGCCGCGCTGTGTGGACTGAGTCGGTTTGAGGAAAGCAACAGTTTACGAGGAGATGTGAGACTCTGAAAGGAAACAGATAGCTCGGTTGTAAAGCTCCTCGTAACCTAGCAAACCTTTGAGAGCCAGTGAATCAAAGAGTATAGGAAGTCGCCAAATTGAGCCTGCGCTAATTTCATGTTAGCCTCCTACCTCGCTATTCATAAAGGCCTATTCTGTTTTCGATTCAAATCAGTCTTGGAAGAAAAAAGACACGGTTCGTAGTCTAAAAGAATCCTGTAGGTAACAAAGTCTGTCTACCCTTCAAGGTTTAAATCAGGCGTTCTCAAATCTTTGCTGGTGTAAACTGATAACTTAATGAGTAGAATAAAAAGAGACGCCTAATCACCCCTAGTTACAACGCCATGAGTGCTGTGCACACTTTCCTACCTTGATCGTTTGCATGTGGATGTCATTTAATGTCGTTCTTTCTACTGCTGTCTTCAGTTGATGCGCTTCAAGTGCTCTCTGAGGAAAATACACAAACATTTCACTTGGTATATTAAACAAAGAAAAGTTTTAAAATGCAAAACACTGCTCAAAGCAACAGAAGTTGACGAGTACACTATTTTGTAAAAAACAAAGAAATGTCCGCTTTTCTTCTTTATTTGTTACTCAGTTTTCGTCTGGACACTCGTTAGAACTCCATGAATTTTAGCCTCTAAGCTCAGCTTTGGCCATTACCTCTAGTTCAGCGTTGGCTTTTCTAAGCGATAACACATCGGCGTCTAAATCGATGCACTTCTTTCTGAAACTCTCTTCCTGTCCCACCAGTTTCTCCTTCATCTGCTGCAAGCTTTCGCGAGTCTCTGTCAGCTCCTCGCGATTCTTGAGAGAAGAAAGAAAAACAATTAATCCAATTAAGTTTGATCATCAAGTGAGTAACATGAATTTTCCTAATTTTTTTAGCCTTTAATTTCAAAGCTGCTCAAGTTGTGTTTATAACTGCGGCGATCATGGATGTCTTCATATGATTAACATCAAGTTAGTTTCTTCTTTTGACATTAACAAAGGGTCTGTCAGGAGGAAAAGAAGGAAAATGTCTCAGTGTTGAAAACCCATTTTTCAAAACTAACATTTAAACGAAAACGACGAAGCAACTAAACATAGTTTATTCTTGGGTGAGTGTGTCAACTAAAAAGATTTATCGAAAACCAAACGATTTAAAAGTAGTGGATTGAAAGAAACGAAACAAACTGTTATTGATTGAAGAGTTACTCTACTCGCGACTGTTGTCATTGTTTTGGGAATAAATGGAAAACCAAAATTGGAGTAGTTTCTCATCTGAATAGTTGCGATAAAAAGCTAAACACTTACTGATTCCAGCTGAGCCTGTAACTGTGCTCGTTCAAGTTTGAATTTTTCCAGCTCCGCATTGGAAGCCTCCAAGTTCAACAACGAGTTGGACAGACTTCTTTCAAGTTCTAAAAGTTGGGGCATTAAAACATTAAAAACAATGTTTAACAGATACAATAGCTGTTAACCTTCCTGCTGTTTAGTTCACATCACTTTCTTTATAGAACTTTGAATGGAATTCGTGTATCCTTTGTAAGATTCGCATCAATTTCATCCTAATAAGCCCTGAACATAGTCCTCTATTACCTCTATGGCATGACGTGACTTGACAACACAATTTAACGGCTTATGTTCTTTTAACAAGAAAAGCAAGCACAAGGGTAACAGAAATCGCCGTTGGCTGAAGAAACTTATCATGGCTAATCGACCAGCTGTTTCTAGTTAAGAATAACAAGAAAGCAAGTGAATTAGAAACTTACCACTTCCTTGAGGTGACTGCAGAAGTTCTCTGAGTTGCCTCTCCAGCTGTAGCGTGTATCGATGACTCTTAGCAAGGTCCTGAGCGCAATCAGTTCCATCTTCATCAAGAGACCGAATGCACTTCAATTCCGCTGAGGACAAGATCAATGAAAACTAGTTTACTATTCTCACTGCATAACTAATTAGCTCATTGAAAAACACGCTGTTATTCCATCACATTCCTCCGTTTCCGCCCGTGCTGATAGCGTCAGTAATGCTTTGCGCCATTTCGAGTTTAAATTGGTCTCTGCTTGGAGCGTGGTCTTTTCGTCCTGTACTCCACAAAGACAGTCGTCTTTTGCGACCCACCCGCCTCCCCTGGTGGAGGTTGACCAAGCTCCTGCCTGCTCTTATCCTCGTTGCATGCCTACTGCCTCATCAGTCGCGGACTCTTCCCAAAACTTAATCTTATGCGATGAGGTAATGAGTATGCAGTGAGGATATGGTACAATTCTCATTAAAAAAATATCGTGTCAGAGTACGAAGAAACATTATTGTGAACTCCACAGATGTTAGTTACCTCTAAGCTCCAGATTTTCCATAGCGAACCTTGTGACATCGGGATGATGTTCAATTTTGTCTTTCAAGACCGCAATTTCTTCCTTCAGGAGTTGCTAAAAAGTGAAACGAAAAATATCACTCAAAATTACCTCACAAAACGATTTGAAATGATTTCCAGAATTAGTAAAGAAGACTTAGTTAGACAATTATATTTTTTTCCAAACAAATAGATCTCGAATAGCAATACTAGCCAACTTCAACGGACCTTGCACAACTTGGACTCTTGAAAGAACTTATTCTTCAACGCCAACTTAAGTTACTGACATAATCGCGTAATTTGTTACTAACAGTTAACGGTGCGCTTCAATAAGGATCAATAAGGATGAATATAAAAGAAACTGCAATGCTCTTTTATGCGCTCACAATTTCTCTATCCTTCTCATCCTCCTGTCCCTCAGAGCCTTCCTTTTCCCGCTTTCTTAGTCTCTCCAGTCTGGAAATGGTGCTTTCTCGAAACTTAAGGATCATCTTTGTCGACTGTGAAATATAAAAAAAATGAGAGTTACCTAACGTTTACACATTGACACAGTGAACCAAAACGTCTTGTTTTAGGTTGAATGGAAAATTTCAGATACATACCTGTAAGAATTTCTCCTTTTTACTGCACAGCTCTTCTAGCTTTTGAATTTTTTCAACTAAGCACTGTCAATCAAAATAAAGACACAAGAAATAAAGACAGAACGGAGAACTCTCAACTGTTACAGCGAGTCAATACAACAGACAATTAGTGGAGAGCAGTTTCTGCGACGGTCTAGCATCCCATGAAGTGGATTACACTTCCTGTATTAGCTAAGGTAATTGCTAGCAGCAAAATGGATTTCAGTTACGACACAGTAACTCGTTTTATTTCAACGTGCAAAATTTAAAAAATAATAATGACAGACGGAAATCATCTTGCTCTCAATCAAAGTTGACATAAAGGTTTCTCTCAGTAAACTTTGAATCATAGATGAAACTGCATGAAGGCTGCAAAAGTGGGTCATGCGCGTGTTTTACCAGATTCTAACCTGTTTTTCTTGTTCAGCTCGATCTCTAGCAGCAGTGGCAGCTACCATCATCTCTTTCCACTCTCGGTACTGTTGATTGAAGTCTACTCCTGAAGTATTATTGTTGTTACTGTCCGCGGCGACACACGCCTCGCCACCAGAACTCTTGTTGCGATCAGCTTCTGTTGATTCTAAAGAGTGACAAACAGATTCAGTTGGAAATTACCTTGTCCTTATAGTCTGGAGGTGACTTAGCCCACATTGCACTTACACACATGAATTACTGTGTAGACAAGTTTTTGACGATGCAGTAACACAGTTGCCTTTATAGGGGGACTACAAGTCACATTGTACTACACTTTTCACTGGTGAATATATGGACACCAAGACCATGTTTGAATTCTTGCAGGTTTAATAATCTTAAAATTAACTTTTTTGTATTTAACTTAGCAATTATTGTACCTTGTCTAGTGATTTGCTTTGGGACACCAGCTGAAAACCAAACAAAGAAATTCACAGCTAGTAAGTTATACTGTGTGTTATACAGTTGTACAGCGTACAATCAGTTTGACCGGTATGTTAATTTGTAATTTTTGTTTTGCCACACCACAAATATAATGAAAACAATAAAAAATAGAAAGAATAGACTTAACAATGGCGAGGAGACCCAAAGGAAACTATGAAGCTTATATTAATTAGGTCTCCTCAGTTACTGTTTTACAAGATGAAATCAAAAAAAGAAGATAAGAACATGACGACAGATAGAATTACAATGTCAAATGGAAGGATACAATACAAAAGAAAAGCTGCAGGAAAGTTAATACTTAAACACATTTGTATGAAAACTAACATACAACTAACATACAATTATTGAGGACAGGGAAATGTTTATCAATGTCAAATTAAACCAGACACTGCATGACAACAGGACGTAAGTGAATCTCACCTCTTGCTTTCTCCAATTCCTCTCTGAGTCTTCTTATTTCAGCTTGTAGAGCAGTAATACTTCCTGTAGCATCTTCATTCACCACAGCCTAACAGCCATTAACGTTTACCAAGGGTTAAACATGTGTCCTTCACAGCAATTAAGGTAAATTCAAACTCAAAAGAACAAAGGAATTAACACATACCTTGTTCTTAATCATCTTTGCTCTTTTGGCAAAGTTCAGAGTGGACAATGTTTCACCAAAACACCTGAAAAGAAGAATGTTCAATTTATAAACCAATTTCAAATAACTATTATATTCAACCCAGCGATTAAATCATATGGCCACCTCTACTGGGTGGCTAGTCTTGTTTTTACCATTATTAAATGGCCAACCCCCTTAAAACAGTCACTATCCATTTCCCAGAGGGTGGCCATTGAATAGGGGTTCAACTGTAGTCACTTTCCTCTAGGTGTTAAAGAGAACAACTAGATCATCTTAAAGGGACACAGTCAGCTGGAGCACAGATACCATTACATAACTAATTTGCATACTATAGAGACAATCCCTGCTGATTTTCACCAAATATGATTAACAATCAAAAACAGGTTTTTCAGTTAACTATTGAAAATCAAACAAAACACTGCAAAGATTGAAGCAGATTTCTAGATGTAACTTGATTTTAGGTTGGGGTGAACTCTTTTCAAATTGAGAAAACTAGTGTCCAGGTCAGCTCGGTCCCAAAGCTGACTGTGTCCCTTTAAACTGCAGTATTACACTTCTAACATAATAAAACATCTACAAAACTCACTTTGCAGAAGGGTGCACATTAGCAATTAGATAGGTTTTGGCATTGCCACCCAAAGAATCCTACAGAAAAAAATACTGGTGTTAGAAGCCACAGTGTATGGATCAAGTGAACTATTTGAACTTCATGTCTGAAGCAGGTTACAAATGTAACTTACCCTCAGAAGAAAAGTGAGCTTAGAATCTCTGTAGTGAACATGTCTTGTCTTTCCATGGGTTATGTCAACTAAGGCCATTATCACATTACCAAGAGCTGATAAAGATTTGTTTATACTGCTAGCTTCCTAAAGCAAGAGAAATAACAGTAAGAAATTAGACATCTTGATTGAATAGAGTCAGGATAAAATGGTAAAAACCCTGAACTTATACTCTCTAACACTCATCACATTTATCTCAATTTTTTTAAACTATATCTTTACAAAAAAAAAATAAGTTTGCATGTACCTTGAGTCTGAGGCCCTCTGCATGAGTATCCTTCTGTCTTTCAGATCCTGCTAAGTCCACCAGATTAAGGCGTGACACCTTGATGCTAGCCATGCCAGCTTTACGTTCCTGAACAAGATTAGTAATAGCAAGTCATGCTATATTTAACATTATTATTAAAACCTGTAATGGAGAATTACCCCTGGCTAGAAAGAGATCTTAGCAACAGTGAAGCTTAGAGCCTGTTTACAGGGAAGGAGGGTTACCCTAGCAAGTAGGTTAACCCTAGCTGGAGGCAAAAGATAGCCCAGGTTTACAAGAAGAATTTTAAAGGTACAACCTGGGACAGCTTAGTGCACAGTTATACTTTAAGGGTCTGCAAACAAGTAACAAGTTAACCCAGGTAGGCATAACCGTACCTCGAGTGTTAATAAGGGAAAAAGTTCACCTGCCTTGCCAGGGTAACCCTAGCATGCAGATAGGGTAACCCACCTAGCCAGGTAACCCTGAAAAAAGTGTAGCCTTGGAGCCAAGACTGGCTCATAGATGCCGGAGCTTATCCCGGTTTCTGTAGCATGAAGCGCCTAGAAGTACCGGTATTTCTACTTCCCTGGATGAGATGCTAGTCCATCGCAGGCCACTCCCCCGCAATTTGTTACTAGGTTTCCCCAGCAATTTGCTGGTACCCATTTATACACCTGGGTGGAGAGAGGCACTGTGAAAGTAAAGTGCCTTGTCGAAGAACACAACACAATGTCCCCAGCCAGGGCTCGAACCCCGGACCGCTCACTCTGGAGTCAAGCGCACTAACCATGAGACCACCCTGCCTTTCTCAGGTAACCTTAGCTGCCTTGTAAACATGATGAAAAAAAAAGAGGAAATGTGTGAGTGCTAGGTTAAACCGCTTGCTAGGGTAACCCCCTCTCCTTGCAAACAGGCCCTTATTTCCATTAACATACTTCCTAGCAAGTTACCAGAGCTAACTTCAAGCCAAGGGGGTTATAAGTGCAATAATTATTGAAAAGTTCGGTGGAAAAAGGGCATTAGGTTTTTTACTCAAAAGCAAACTTTGTCAGAAACACTCCAAATTTCGCATGTAGTTTTGTTTAGGTGCATTAAAGAATGTTCTGTAATGTTTTCTTGCTGAAGTTTGCTTTGTTTTGAAAATATTATGTATGCAAAAAACCTCTATTTTGTGGTCACGTCAGCATGTGACTGCAGACAGTAATTTCACTTAAAATCCAGCAAAATACTGATCTTTTGAACGTTCAACCTCAAAAAGTGTTCATTTCAGGTTCAAAAAAATGTAATAATTTTAGTTTCACGTTAACGTGCGACCGCAAAGACGTTAATTTCACTCAAATTTCCACTCGAAACTAGGGTTAGCGCTGAAGGTTAGGGTTACCGTTTGGGGTCAGGGTTACGGGTTGAGGTTAGAGTAAACGTTCAGTGTTAGGGTTATTGCTTAGGGCTACCGCTCAGGGTTAGGTTTAATGCTGAGGGTTAGTGCTTAGTGTTAGGTTAGGGCTAGCACTTAGCGTTAGGGTTAGCGCTAGTGCTCAGCGTTAGGGTTAGCGCTAGTGCTTAGTGTTAGGGCTAGCTCAGGGTTAGGTTTATTGGTTAGGGTTAGCGCTAGTGCGTAATGTTAGGGCTAGGGTGAGTGCTTATGCTTAGTGTTAGGGCTAGCACTTTGGATTAGGTTAGAGTTAAGGTCAGGACACTAGGGTTAGGGTTAGCGTAGTGTTTGGCCAAAATGGCCAATGCTTTGGGGGCCAAAAGCCGACGTCACAATTCCAGCTAAAAAACATATCAAGCCCAGATCCTTCCTAGCAATTGAAAAACGGCGATTCAATTACAAAGAAACGAAGATAAATAGAAATCTTAGTTTTTGAAAAAAGTACAGAAACAGAGCAGAAAAAAAAATTGGACTGGCCTTGGCCTTGTATCGAGCCGGCGTCACAACAAAACAAACTGGATTCCAGACCGTTCAGCGCCTTATCCACTTGTGCTAGCAAAACAGTGGTAAGAGATTCATGTATTATAATAGTGACTCCATGGTTTAGCGAAACAAAAGGCTTCTTTTGTTTTTCGTTCAACGAAAGGTCCCCAGAAGATGCCCTTTGAAAAATGAGTTTTGGAATCAGACTTCAGGGAAAAAACAAGCAGAACATTGTTTGACCCACGTAAACAAAACTGCATGCAAAATTTGGAGTGTTTCTGACAAAGTTCACTTTTGAGTAAAAAACCTAATGCCCTCTTTCCACTGAACCCTTCAATTAATGTTCAATTCACCAACCTTGGATTCTAAAGCTACTGTAAAAACAGCATGACTGCGACTACTTTCTCTGTTCATTGACGTTGAAGCCACTCTCCTGTTTAACCAGCCCGAATTTAGCACCTGAGGGAAGAAAATATATACAGTATTATATAGATCGCAGTAACTGTAATTAAGATCTGTGGGAGTTTGGTAATCAGCTGTACAATCATGTTTAAAGTTTCAGCAAAGGAACAGTCAATAAGACAAAATTAATACTAACAGTAACTTAAACAGGGGGAAAATAAAATGAAACACCAGAACTTGAGTCTTGATATCCTCAAACTTAATTTGATTAGCCTCAAAGAGCCAATTGGCTAATGAAACACACATTGACAAAATCATATACAATAAGATTTGTAATAATATACATGAAAAAATTACTCGATTCTGATTGGCTGAGAGCAGTGCAGTTTAAAGTGTAACACCAGTGCAAAAAGTGTAACACCGGTGCAAAAAGTGTAACACTGGTGCAAATTACACATCTTAATTCTGGATTATGATTGACTGAAAGACAAATTAAAGGAAATTTTCTGAGATAATGATATCATGTAAAATGATGACGAAAAGTTTGTGCAGAAGCTTCGAATGACAAAAAAAT
>JAEMPF020019622.1:47574-73217 GCA_022496165.2 Catalaphyllia jardinei
TCAAATGCGTGCACCAGCAAATTCTGGGCCATGATTGGCTAATTAAAGTCACATGAGATCAAGCGTGCGGACAAAACTGAGAGGTGAGTTCAGAGTTTAAGACATCCTCCATGCAATTTTTTTTCATGTTTATGTTATTAATAAGTAATCATATGGTTTTCCTTGTTCAATTTGGAATTAATTTGCACTTGTGAGTTTTTCAAAAAGCTGAAATTGCACGAAGCGGCTTGTGCAATTTTATCTTTTTGAAAAACTCACGCGTGCAAATTAATTCCAAATTGAACTCAAAACCATATGATTACCTATACAAAGTGTGTCTTAATTTTTTAGCTGGCTAAAGCTGATCCAGATTAGGGTTCTGATAGAGCTTGAATTAAAATCTCTATGGCTGACAATGCAAGGTGAGTTCAAACAAGAGTGCAGTTACCCCGGTAACAATCTTCTATGACAAGAACTTTAAACCTGGAGTCCTTGTTGCATGAACGTCAAAAAACTGTAAATACCCTGTAAGCATCTCTGGCACTAGCGACATCCCTCTCAAGAAGCCCATCCACAAATACACCCTTCTTGATATCCTCTCTTAATGAGAGACCAGTTGATGCAGGATCCAACAGATCAAATATCTGTTCATTGTAGATTTCAAGGAAGGAGCAGCGACACAAGAACTCTACCCGTTCACCATGCTGAAAATAGTTAATCAAAATCTGTATTCAAATTTTCACTTTACAGAAATGACACAGCTATTATTCCATAATTTTGCATTTTTACTAAATTAAAAACATCACTTAGAGTGTGCTGGAGGGTGTAATTGCAGTTAAATTGAGCGACTGTATTCTCAGTGTTTCAAAATCAGGCATCTCATAGCAGAAAATCGAAGCCAATGCTGTTATATAGGAGTACAAATCAATGAACTTGTTTCTGGGCTATGCCTACACCTGCCCCTTTGAACTGCATAGCCGTCAGAGTTTACATCAACTAGACACAACATTCCTACAAGTACTACAATAACATGTACCTTTTCCTGTTCTCTATTTATGAGACTGAAAAGGTATTCAAAGGCACGTGGTATGACACCTCGGAGCTGATGAGTAAAGCTCTCTTCCTCTCCCTCTGCAGGCCCTGTTAAATAACGAAAACGATACATGTAGTTAATCCATGAACTAAACAACTGAGGTAGCAGCATGTCTAGAAATGTAAAATGGTGAAATGAGGAAATGACACAACCGGTAAGATGCAATGTGAGATACAGGTGTCTGTAAGGGTTAACTGTTACAATTATTGTGAGCTAACCACTGTCAAGTCAGTTATATTTAGACTTATGAACCTGAGCACTACTTAGGCTAACCATAGTTCCACTTTGTCATTGCACCATTTTGTGGTAAAATAAGCACAATTTACAGTCTTAACTCTTTACAACCAAATTACAATAATTTATCATAACATATATTAAGTAAAGAGTTTTGTTAACTAGACTTACCAAGCATAGTGAATGTCTTCCCAGAACCTGTCTGGCCACTAAAAATCAATCATTACATAATCAAATATCAAATGCCAGTAAATATGTTCTCAGCTGAGGGGAAATGTGACAGTATACAAAAGAGGAAAATGGTAAAATCAAGATGCAAGTCTGTAGCCTACAGTCAATAACTATATTAATGAGGCAAAGAGTAGCCCAGCAGGAGGCACTTACAATAAGGGTCTCACAGCATATTCACTGTGGGAGAACAGGAAATTGCAGTCAAGCATAAGATGGGTTAAAAGGATGATGTTGCATATTATTGTGAAACTTACTAAGCAAAAATAGTTCCATTGTAGCCTGCCACACAACCTTCTACAATCTTCTTTCCAACTGCTCCAAATACCTCCTCCTATAAAAAAAACAATCAAACAATGAATTGTCAATTGAGATAAATTTATCAAGTTTTAGTTTCATGAAGTCAACTTACAAACAATAAACAACACTCTTCAAGTTGGTGGGAATCAGAAGAAAATATGCCATCCATACAACCACTTAAATGAGTAGCTTAATTTACCCAAGTTATCTACACCTCCTAGTAACGCATCATCAAAAGTTAATCTCAGAGTTTATACACATATGACAGTCACTGATTATTGTATATTTTGAAGCTGACCATAAGACTGAGGTTCATTTCCATCAATATCTTACACAACTGTTAGTAGAAGTTCACATTTTAAGGTTTCCTAGCTGGTGAGATGACTTAATTTGTATCTCTAAGTTCATGAGAATCTATAAGACATATACATATACTTAAAGTAAACTAGACTGGTGATATCAACATTACATCTACTTCCACATTTATTAATTCAGATAATTACAAGCTCCATTTTAGCCTTAAACCCCTTTTAGCAGAATGGCCAGCACATTGTCTCAAACATAATACACTATTAACAAATTAAAGCATTATCTAAACAGATTGTGAAATAACTGGATATCAATATTTATCAGTCTATAAATAGACTTTAGGCCAAGCGCAATTTGGCAGTCATCAAAATTTTTTAACCCAATTATTTTTCAAATTGATTGGCATGAGGCAGACGCATGCAGTAATTACTGCACCTTTGACATTTAAAATCACCAAGTATGATGAATACCTGAGTGGCATTGATATCAGCTACATGATCAAATGAGAAGTTTTTTGGATCAGGCTTAGACTGGAGTACAACTGTATTCCCCGATGTCACTTCTAAACATGGTGTACGGTCAACATCTGTTTGAAGGTGTTTATCTGGTGGTCTGACACGAACATACACTCTAATGTTATCTCCTTCCCCACTGAAAAACAAAACAATATAATTTTAGACTTCATGAGGTGCAAATAAAGCCCATGCTCTATTCTGCTAGGTACTGTAGATAATGAGAGTACCCCTGTAGCACACATGAAAAACAAAAAGTTGATCGTCAATTGCAAAAAACCTCAATTCTGTGAAATGTCAATCAGGGCATATGGAATCAAAGGCTTCATTAGACCAACAGACAAGCAGAAAAATAATTACAGCTTAGCAAGAGACTCTTAAAATAATCATACAGTAATTCAAGCTTGACCATGGGGCAACATGTACAAGTAGTCACCCCCCCCCCCCCCCCCTTGGAAAATTCAACATGCCTTTCCTAGCTGCAGTCTGAATCTGTACACGCACCTACAGTCAAAACTAACTGTCAATAATAAGACAGGAGACAGAGATTTCAATAAGGGCTGCACAATGGGAAAATTGATCAGCAGTGAGGGTTTGACAATCGAGAGGAAAGTTTCTGTTATAAGGAAGTTAAGTTCAATTTTTTGCTTATCTGTGAAAACCAGTTGGCTTCCTACTGAAACTTTTAATCAGTGAAATCCCTGATAAGATGAGCAGTCCAGTCAGTAATTAATATTGATTAATTCTGACCTCTGTGAATTTCAGGTTACTTCTATGGCTAAAAAAAAATCAATTAAAATCTGGGCTTTTGTCTACACACTTTTCAGGAATGTTCTAATTTGTTGTGAAGGACATGCTATTGTCTCATTCAGACGTAAATAAATTATTTATTTGGCAAACAAAAGGTGAAATTGATGCATTGTTTTCCCAGATTAGGAGCATTTTAATTAAAATGTTTGTAAGGTGCATCTAATTTTACCAATCTTCTCTTTTTTACAATCTATGCTATTACACAATAATTAATAAAATTGAAATGTATCGTATACATCAGTTTACACTAGTTTCATTTTGGTTTCAGGATATCATCAGAAAATGCAGACTTGATAATACCAAAATCTTTAATTTAGTCCAGTACTTCATATATAATAAGATAAATGCAAACATTTAAGCACAGTTATGACCAGAGATGATTAACAAACTCCAGACAATCGAGCATTGTTTGAATGATCACCTTACAACCAAAACTCTAATTCAAAAACATTGCAGTTAACAAAACAGACTTTGAATTTCTCCCAAACTTCTACTGGCAAACGTAATGAAATCATTGTTAATACCCCATTCAGTTGTTGAGATATTTCACTATGTGTAGGTCCTAAATTCTCAGTTAACGAATCATATCCATAACCATTACTCAACCAATGAAATAATATTAATTTTTGTTTCAAAATACATCTACCGCTGACAGTGAACATTTCTCTGAAACCAAACACAACACTGATCTAGCCCAAACCTCAATATTAAATAAGAAGCTATTGTAAACATGTGTAATTTGCACAAAAGCCATTACATCCTGACAGAATTGCTTTAGAGTAAAAGTTAAGACACGGGTTGGAGTTCTCTTTTCATTACCAATACAAATAAACACACAAGGAATAAAATGCACCTACGATCTACAGCAATACTAAACATTTATATTTACTTAGTCAGGAAAAGATGCAAATTGAACAAATGCAAAGTGATGACAAATTAATGACAACAATAAAGAAGTTTAACATTATAATCTGGCAATGTTCAACCACAACATCAATTAAATCAGTTAAGCACTACTCCAAGTTATATTTCTAACTGCCATTTTTTCTCATTCATAGTCATATGTACACAGTTTTACCTTTGACAGAAGAAGCAAGTGGATACACTATGCCTCTTGCTAGTTAATCTGCAGCTACATGTATGCCCAGGGATTGTTTGTGCCAGCATATCAAAGAAACTTTACAAACATTTCATCCACTAGAGATATTGAAGATGCAACTTTACACATGTGACCTTGGCAAATATCAGTGCTTGAAACGTCAGCTTCCAAACCTCTTTACGGTGGCCAATTCACATTATCAACTCAGTTGACAAAACCAAATTATCTTGTAATACTCCCACCGATGCAGCACCAGTTTCTTTAGAAACTTACCCCCTAAAATATCAGTCTGGTTTCCAAACAAACTGTTTTGTTTAACCCTAATTATTCCATTCATCTTTTACCCCATGGGCTAGAATTTTTATTGGCAGAGGTAGCTATTCAATTTGTAATCTAAACTAGCAGACAAATCATATCCATAACAATGAGTGCTCCTGCTGAATACAGAACCTTCTATTGTGAGACCAACACAAACGCTATTATTATTATTATTATTATTATTGTAAGTTACGTTTATTACAGAGGAATACAAAACTCCAAAACAAACTGAATTGCGTTTGCTTCCCTATTTTTGTCAAGATTCAATCCTTTAAAGCCCTGGCATGCAAGCAGCAAACTAATTGTGCTCACTGGTCTCTGAAAACATTTTATCTGATCAGATCAGAGTTTGTTTTGTCTAGATCAAAACAGACTGACTCTCTTCCAATCCAATCCAATCCAATCCAATCTTTATTTCTAATAATTCTAATAAATATTTTAACAAATTCGACATGCCCACAGGTAGCTAGCTAATCTAGGTGGGTCATGTCTTAACTTCTTAACTAAAAAAAAAAAAAGAAAAAGAAAAATAGCAGGTATACAAGTTTGCAAAAATCAGGAAGTTAACTAAGATGATTAGGTATACACGCTTACAGAAATCAGGAAGTAAACTGAAAAGAGTAAGTACAGAAACGAAGTTGATCATTGCCTTACTTTTGCAGCATTCATGGCTGATTCTTTTTAATTGTTTTGACAAGAAACAAACTTCTGATCATGCAGGAGTTTCAGTTAAAACTGCTCATGGAAATTCTTTGTTATCAAAATCAAAAATCACATCACAAAAAGTAATGCCAGTGTGGTTCACTTCATGACGTAAAAATTAAAGCTGTTGCTTTCCACAGCCTATTAAGTTCATGGCTCAATTATTATGTACAATCTTTTTGAACAGTACTGGAATTAATTCCCAATTCTTTTACTTCCTTCACTAATCTAAGTATGAATCCCTGTACAGAAGAAACAATCTTATCTATGAACAAAAACATTATACAAGAGATAAACCAATAAATTTAAATATCAAAATATTTTGCTGTGGTTCATTATCTACTGATCAATATAACAAATTACAACCCCTCAATGTTTCAGTCATAAGCACTATCCTGTTATGATATTGTTAGTCAATAGCCATTGAACATGTTTTCATAATAATTATTAACCAGTGTCACATTTTGTACTTGTCTCTAAAATCCATGCAGTTTTTAAAATGTTTTACAATTTTATTGAAAACATCATTGGTTGGAGAAAGATTATCATTTAACTCTAACTCACGGCCTTGACCAGCTAAAAATACACATTCATACAGAATAAAATTCAAACAAGGCTGGAGTTTGATAGTTTAAGTTGAGACTTTTGTACCAGGTTAAATTTAAAGCCACATTTTGGGAAACTAATATATTACATGTATATTCAACACATTCATATAACATTTGTTAGTACAAAGGGTACAAAATAAGTTAAAAAGAATAAAATGCTCTAATCTCTGTCTCCATTCAGGGAATTCAGAATTTTTAAAGAACATCCTAAAATTGCACAAAACGAAAATAGCCTTTTCATTCCAAAACAATATTCCTTGGTGACTGTAATTTCAGATATATAATAATTAAGCATACATAAGAGAATTACATGCTGTTAATTGCTACAAGAATTTAGCACACATTTGACAATTTATATATCATAAACCCATAAACACATGTACAAGCTCATTCATCATTTTATGTTGATTTACCATAACATTCTGCTTAAAACTAAAGAAAATTAGTCATTCATTCACAACTGTAATCATAACATGATTTCTACTGAGTTTCTATAATTCTCAGGACAGGAAGAACATCCTCGACTATAGCACATATTTACAAAATTATGCTTTTCTTCCTGTACAGTAATGTTTCAAAATCGTTTTCATAAAAAACCGTCCAGTAGATAAGATTTCTTGATGGCCGCATCACCTGTTGCATCACAGTCCATGTTCCTAATTTTCCTACTAAAACGGGCTTAATCAAAGGTAGGTGCAATAACATCACATAACACAACTTAATTTACTCGGAAGTTGGGTAATCTAGTCTTGTACAAGCATTCGCATTATAATGAACTTATTTAACTTGTACTATGGGGGAATAAATTAAAATAAGCTCAAAATAGCTCCTGTTTATGTTCAAAATCAAATCTGACTACATTTCAGCTGTGGCGACTTTTCCTAGCTTCAAAATTCCAGCTGAAAACTAAGCGTGTTAGAAATTAAGAATATATTTATAAAGGTCCAAAACTTTTATTTGCCTTGCTCCTTAGCCCTTATTACGCGAGTTGAAAAGCTAACTTCATAACTTTTCTTTCATTTGGAGTTAGATTTTTATTTGTTTGTGATGTCGCTGTTTACCGCGTATATACAATTCAGCCAAAATTAATCTCAGAGACTGATATGAAAAATGAAGATTTTGAAAACGAAACACAAGTCTTCGATATAGGAAATGAAGACAAAGTTTCATCGTCTGAAAAGTAGCTTTAATGTAACCCCTGTGAGTCGGTTTTGAAGAAATAGCAAATGATCATGCGAAAAGTAACGTAAATTCTGTGTTCGAAGCCCGTACAAAAGAACCACTACTACTGTAGATAGAAATACATTCACCTTTTGTGCCCAAGCGATATTGCCATCAAGCTCGAGCTGTTCTTCTGAACATCGTGTCGCCTTTTTAGTGATTCTTCCCACAGTAAATGCAGGAAAATTCAGCACGCAAAGTTTATCACCCGCGCATCTGTTCCTGGGAGCACCAAAAATGTACCTGCGCGTCACTCGACAATAAGGCTGCTCGTGTTTGTTTACTTTGGATCGGTTCTTACGCAAGTAGCCGTCGCTAATAAAATATATGCAAACGATTTGAACGATCGAGCGAAAAAGCACTTGAAGAAATCACAACCAAAGTAGCTTCCCACGAGAGAACTAAATATAAGGGGTAAAATATCGAGATTTGTCATTGCGTAGTACTGGCATTTCCATTAAATTTCCAAACGTCCGAATTAATCTAGATTGGCGCGTTGATAATTTAGCTTACGCTAAAAGCTCGACATAAATCACAATAAATCTTACAAGTAGAAAGTGAAAACAGCACCTACCTTTCATATCCACTGATTGATGTTTCTAGGAAAATAATCAAAGAGTTTGAGTGAGTATAAAGAAAGTTCTCGAAGAAATTAAAAGCGACTCGAAACAACTTTTAGTAGCCCGGACCGCGAGTCGGCTGCGAGACAATGCCTTCTCTTTCCTACCTTTTCCTCTACCCGGCAAATGAATTCTCATGGCAACAGCACCCTTGCTTAAAGTTGAAAATTGTGGCAAAAGTTTCAGCGAAAGTTAAACCCACATGCTAGAATGCTCGAAAAGGAAATGATGTAAAGCCGTTGAAAACGTATATCTTCTTCCTTTCCGAACCGCTTTGCCAAATCAAATTTCCCGCTCGGCGCATGTCCTTGAATTCGTCACGTGATTAAAGGGAAAATTTCTCGGGATTACACTTTCACGGCTAAAACCCACCAGCAGAGTCTTGCACACGAATCCTACTAGCCCCCCTTAGAAAAGTCCTGGGAGTTACAAGAGATCATTTCAACTAGTCAACTAGAAATTAATAAGAGAGAGAGTTGAGCGAGTGAAACCGTCAAAACCGAAATTGGTTCCGGTTAAAACATTTTAACTTCCGGTTCCTCTGTTGGTGGTGTGACAAAATTATGTGTGAACAACGATTTTTATTCCTAATTTTTAAACCATCAAAAAGAAAAATAAGAATCAAAATGCACTTTCAAAAATCATTTAAAATGTACAAAAAAGTTCAGTGAGAACAAAGAGAAGCCGGCTAAGACAACGTACAGTACTAAAACTGCCCTCCCAAAACGAACTGTCACACAAAACACCAAATAGCATCCATGTCCGCCACAGATTCGCTCTTTAGTTTGGACACAAAATATTGAAAGCTAGTTGACGATGTGTCAAGTGTCATGAAATTGTATAGCCATAAAGTCAGTGATTAGACGTGGATATTTCAATAACAGTAGGCTTTCCGTCAAACAAAGATGTTCTTTCCGCCCTTCAACACTTGAGTTGTCACCGATGCATTGCTCAACCACGAAAACTTCAGTGGCAAATTTAAAGCATTTTAAACATTCACATCCAGTGTTTTATCAGAAAGCAGCTAAACAACTCTTTTAAGCCAATTCCCAGTGGTGTTTATCGTTAAGTTATATATGCAAATGAACTATTGTTTCGCTGGAACTCTTTACACATCTCCGTGAAAAGAAGTTTGAACTTGAATTAAGTGAGGGCTCCCTAATTGGTCAAGAAAGCTCAGAAGCGTAACTCATTTGCGGGTTCTTTGGACAGTGTTTGTTTAACCAATTTTTCCGTCATTGCGAGTTCTCTTTGAAGAAGTGAAAAAGCGTCAACAGTCTCTTCATTATAAGGGCACGCGAAATCCAGATCAATTTCCTTCAGAAATGACGGCGATTTCAGTGAACGTTTCCTTTTACCATTAACGCGTACGACTGAATATACACCACACAAAAACGCACGACCAACAGGCCTGTCTTTTGTCATCAATTCTCGGCAATTTTAAGCTGAGAACCACTTGCGGACTCGTTGTAACGCGATAGATTTATCAAAACAATAGGTCTTGTCGCTCTTGTTTCGGCGGCGATGAACAAAGATTACAGGCAAATCGCGACGGTCAAAAGACTAACAACTTACGCTCCAATCTTTCTTCTTAAAAATAAGCAAAAGGTTGTTACGAAACTGCGTTTTGCATTCTAAGCCCACACACACACACACACACACTGCTCTCGAGGTTAAAAAAATCGAGTGGCACACTATGTATGTCTTACAGTCATATCCATCAAGTGACTCGGGTAACATTTCCCGCTAGGATTCTGGCTTTTCGTGACTGAAATGCACAGCGATTTAGGTGTACATTTCCATGCCGAGAATGAAATAAACAAGAAAGCTAGAACTTACTTTTGTTGTGCCTTAGGTTCCCTTCATGTACTCCTGCACTATTGGGCAGCATGGATTCCTCTTGTTGAAGCATTAGAGTATTGTCCCGCGACTTCAATAGAACGATTCATCAAGCACATAATGTCACCAATATCGGCGATCTCAGAATAATTTCCTACGAGAGGCATAGGATGAACACATGATCAAATTATACATAGTAAGAACAAACTGTCCCATGTAAGAATACGCACTATCCGCGCATGCGCGAATGTACACAGGCTCTATGGAAATTTTACACTAATTGAGAGTAATTCCAAGGGTAATTGTTTGCGCCCTCTACAGAATCTCTGTTTTTTGAATTACTTCTTAAATTCGCCTGGCATTTTAATGCAGCTTGTTGCTCAAAGGTTGCCTGACTTGTTAAACACATCTCGTGTCTTGCCGATTTTCGCGATGTCCAAAACTAATCTTGCCTCCAGTCACTGAGCTCGTTTGTTTGCCCTAGTTTTCCAGCTATGTGGTTTTTGATCAACAAACAAGTTAAGCCTTAAATATAAAAAATTCAGTAGCAAGCAACGTGTGATAAAGTACTATAAGTTTTTGCTTTTAACACAAAGGACTCTTAACATATCATAATCAGTACTTGTTCTTATAAAATAACCTACTCATTTTCGACTCAGAAGGACCTATTTACTGTCTAATGAGATAAGCATTGATAACATAAAATCAAAATACTGATTTTGTTTTCGCGTTTTCGATCGCAAATAGTGTTTCGTTGCCTCATATAACGTGTAGCTTGTTCAGAGCAAAAGGAGAACCGGCACATACCAGTATACTGAGTCGTGATCTTGCATGCCTAAGTAACCTTCGCCCCTTCCGCATATTTCTTTAAAAATTAGTTTTGGCTAGACTGTGTAATGACAAACATGACAAAGCCATCACATTTGTACTGTTGATTAATCCTTCCAAATCTCAAAACTAGAGATTTGTGTGACCCTGGAGGATAAATAAACCAGCAGTGTTAGCCTGGAGTCGTGATTGAGCGCTGGCATAAGAACATATACGTGACCAGGACTAGATAAACACTGTCTGCGGACTAGACAAACACTAGATAAATTGCAAAGCCGTGAACGAAGATCCTGCTTGATTAAACGTTGGATCTCAATAACAGTAACATCTTAACCTGAAGAAGGCTGGTTTGGCCAGCCGAAATATTGTTTTTAATATATCACGTTGTGTCAGCCTTGCAGTAGTCTTTGACTTCTCGTCGCTTTTAGATAAACACTGTCTGCGTTTGTTAGTTTTTCAATTTATCTGTAAGTCATGCTTGAAAAAAAAAACCTGAAAAGGGTACAAAGTGTAGTTTTTCAATTTCGTCCCATTCAGCAACCCTCAAAAAGGTAACGCCTTTGTCATTGGGATGTTCCCTGTAATTTTTCTCGGAAATTTGCTCTTTGAAACTCTTACTGTGGAGATGTCTCGAGAGCATACTCGCAGGCTAATAATGTTGCATGAGAAACTGACAGGTTAAATGATACACTGGTCGACCGTGTTTATGTCTCGAAAACGTAGTGTAGCTAAGTTAAACTACTTCAATCAAAGATTGCTTTAATACTGCAATGTACTCATGTTGTCAATGTGTGCAGTGTAAGTTCTTAAGTCAGCATTTCAACGGTGTTCAGGTAACTGATATGTTATGGGTATCAGTTAAATACGCCACTGATTTTTAATTTAAGGATAATCAACACTCCGGTAGGAACTTTAATTAAAATATCCAATAATGGTTTCCAGTGTGCTGCGGCTGTCCACAGATTTATTTTGTTGAGTTCGAGGAAGAACATCGCGGTAATCGTGCAATGGAGTATGTGATCTTTCGAACCTTACAGCGATATTTAAAGGCAGAAATTTTTCCGCTGAGGCTTGAGCTCCGCGGTTATTGATAGGCTCAAAGTAAACGGCCTCAAAGGACCACTGAGTAATCAAATGAGTACCTTTCTTTCAATAAATTGTTTTATGCTTTCTTTTGCAATCAAGACAAAAATTCCCAATGCGATATCAATACATTGTCGAGAAGACGGATGCTGAGAATCAGGAAAATTATCAGCCGACCTATAAACAGAAAGTCAAAGACTTTCCTATTAATTTTAAAGGAGATATAGTCGTAATGTACTTTCAAATTCTCATAACATTACCTATTATTCAGAAATGAAGGAGAATTCAGATGCAAACTTAGGATAGAGAGGGTTAAACGAACTGCAACTGCTGCAATAGTAAGTTGTACAACAGCTGTGCATAACAAAAGCTTACATAACTAAAGTTAGCAGGTCCCACGCAAGCCTTTTTGTGCTATAAGCACTTTGTTTGCTTCCTGTAACAAGACTCAAGTAAATCAATATGTTTTATCACAGCTCTATGTTGTTTACTTTATCCATTTATAACCATTTTTGTCTGTTTAGAGTTGAATGCACGCAAACTGTCGTTAATATTTAGGTGGCTGAATTGGGATCGGTAATGTCGATAACCTTTTCCGCATATATAAAAACGTACTCTTCAAAACTGATTAATGTATTGCTCCAATCTGTAAAGACAACATTTGATACCGAGTTAGAGCTGGTTAAAGTTAGACCTCCATGGGGCAAAAATAACAATCTCAAATTTAAAACATAAAAACGCGTGTGATTATACTCTGCGCCAACAACCGTGAAACAGCCAATTACAACATTATGGTACTGACAGCAAAAAGCTAGGATGTTGTTTATGTTATAACAAAAGTTTAGGTTTCCATATAAACAATCAAAATATTATAACCGAAGTGGAAATTTTTTTTCTGGTACGAACAGAATTGCTAACTTATCAACCGAGGGATTACGGACCATTATGTTGTAATCCTAACCAAAGAAAATAAATACCATATTAATTAACTTTGTCACTACACAGGTATATGGTGACGCTAGAATCAGCCAAACTGAAAGAACCGGGTTGTTTGATGTTCTTATCTTTAATTCGCGTTATTTTACTTGCTGATCAAAAGAGCCGTGATAAAGGATAGTCCTATGCGTGTGTTCTGATTGGCTCATTAATGCCATTCCGTGACTTTCTCAGCAAGAAAATATGGTGCAATAAACGTTGTCATGCAATCCGGCAGTCAATGGTGGATCGCTGAAGAGATGAACTGAGAGACAGTCGACCAATTAAACAGTGGAAAAGATGTACAACGACAGAGTATCGAGATATTGGAGAAATCCAAAGTTCTAACAGCACCGGTCCAGTCAAAGTTCGAAAGCAGCCACTGAAGTGATTGTGCTGTAGAAGGTGTATAATTATATGGAACTAACTGAGTAACTACAACTACTGACATGAACTCTTGAACGAAATCATGCAAGCGTATGAATCTGTGATTGTTTTGTCTTGTGCTTTTAACACCTGGAGTCGTGTTATTAAACTTGGTTTTAACTAACAAGATTAGGTGTTGAAAATGAGGCAGTTTAATTAAGTGAGGGCTTCTCGACAAACTTAAAATTGGCTAATCATTATCTGTTTCCTGTTTTTTATCACAATGGGTGATGTTAAAACACTCCTCTTGGCTCAAGAAAAGTTTGGCTTTTGTGTCAACAGGTCACATTCCAGACGTTTGTCCATGATTGTTCAAGAACGCACGCAAAGCATCAGTTGCCTAAACACAGTAACTCAAGGCGAGGGTACACGTGAAGGCTGTTTTGACGTCGCTTAACACGGCCTTTCTGCCAATATCTCGGTTACGTTTCAAGCGACGCTAAATCTCTATGCTTATTTCATTAACCACTGTCTGGCGGTTTTGTTTAAATTTTTGGGTGATTTTTGGGCATTTTGGGGAAGATATTTTTTTCTCAAAGGATAGGTTAAATTGAGCAAAATATGAAATGTTGAAGATTTGATGGATTTGGAAAATTGAAATTTGAAGTGAAGAATTAGTAGACGGATACCAAACAGTCCCCTACCAACCTGGGGCTCTTTTTGGAGGGGGTCAACTGTCTGGTAGTGTTTTCAACCCATTTTAATCCTAACAATTGCCTTTCAATATTACCTCAAAATTCACTCCTATTCATGTTTGCCGGTTGCCCCCGCCTCAAGAGAAAGCTCAATACCGGCTCTAACCCATTGAGGTCTTAAACTAGAACTTGACAGTTTATACACACATAGCTAATAACAAGCTGGAAGGATAGAATATCAGAAAAAAAAATCAGTGGACCTTGAATCGTAAAATCACTCTCCTGATTACATAACCGGCTCAGTTTTGAGTTTGATATATCCACAGAGGACAAAATAATTTGTACACTTCGCAACGGTTACTATCTGTGGCATGGCACAAGAAAGAGGGTAGTGATATTTTTTCTTTGTTAATGCCCACCACTAAACGGAATTGATATCAAAATCATACGAAACAATTGTTCCTTGACGAGGGTTTTGAATGGAAAAACACTGTATGTCTCAATAATGATGACTTTATACTTGAAGATTAGTCAAGCGAAACCACTCATGAACAGCCACAAGTGGGTCAGAAGTCTTGTGTTTAGTGGTTTTCCTATAAACTCTTTTACCATGAGGGAGGTCTTGTTTTATTCCCGGTAACTAGCTTCCTTTAAATCCCTCAGAAAGTTTATAAGGACAGCGCAAGTATTAAAACGGGTTTATAACAAGTGTCTTAACTCAGTCCGACCAAATCGCATTTTACTCCCGATGGCGAATTAAACCTGATTGTTCCACATCAATGCTGCTGCCCGCAAAGCCATTAATAACCTTAAGATATAAACAAACCAGCGTTTTAAAGCACCCAACCAAGCGAACTCGGTTAGTCGAAATACTTACTCGATAATACTTCATGAAACTGAAGAAACATGGAGCAGTAAGACTGCTAAGTCGAGAACAAGATTCATAAGAACAAAATTCTACTTTGAGGTTTTGAAGATACTGCTGGTTTACCTATTTCTAAATGGAAACTTTCATTTCGAGACGACTTTTCAAGCTGGCCCAAGAAACCCTCAATAATTGAAATTTTACTCGTATGAACTCGTATGACTTTCACCTCAAGAACTGAGCTAACCTCAGTTTCTTTTTAATTTGCACTATCCTTTCTTCTGGGTGTACTTCCACCTCAGTCCTCCAAGACTCAAACAGGTCATGTTAGTGTGAGATCTGCATTAAGTCTCAATGCAGCTTTCAGAGTCTTAAGGACGATGTGGCTAGGCGAATTTCAGGATACCGAAGGAAGCCCTCCTGTATCCAGTATTTAATCTCTATCCCGTTGTGTCTGAGTCGTTGTCGTCGTCATTTTAAAATATGAAGTACATGAAATAATTCACAAAAGTCAAACATTCGTTTCACTTGCAAGTGCTTCGAAGTGTTTGGTTATAAAATGACACAAGCACAGCAAATGGAATAGCATGCTCTGATCCCGTATCCGACAAGTCTGCTCCAAGCAATTTAAGACGATAATTATGAATAATTATAGCGTAGCCCTTTCCAACTGATACGACAGCTTTAAATAGCCCACCTACACTGGAGGAAAATGAGTGCTTTGGAGGACATAGATGTCTTGAAAACATGAACGTCTGATTGAAAAGCGAAATTTTCTCGGGAAAACCTAACATATTTTCTTGTGGCAAATCCTCTGGTCTGTATATGATGAACTGCTTGCAAACTCGTGAGGAAATAGAGCCGTTATCGGTAAATCCATTTAAGCGTATCACGGTCTTAATGACTGTCAAAATCATGCCCCCACATGCATTGAAAGCTTTTGAGAACCGCAACTTGTCCTTACCGCTTGCGAAATCCTTGGCTGGTGAAATGGCATATTTTGTTCACCGCACCACTATCAGCAGTAGTTACATATGTGAAGCTAACAGCTCGCTTTTTAACGTGACTGCAGAGTGATTAGTCGCTTTACGTAACTCAAGTGCGTAATTATAATCAGACCTACTCTCATAGTGCAGGGTTTAGCTATCCCATAAAGCTTTGTGCTCGCGGTGTCATTGAACCATTTGTAGACTAGACAGGGCTGAGTCACAATTTCAGTTTCAGATAAAGTGGCTTATTTATTGTCAATCAGCTTATGACTATTTTTTTATTAGATAATTTGGTTTTATCAACTCAGTTGATAAAACCAAATTATCTTGTAATACTCCCACCGACGCAGCACCACAGTTTCTTTAGAAACTTACCCCCTTTACTTATTTTTTTTATTGGTTGTTTTATTGTCTAGGTTTCGTATGCTGTCGGAAATGAAAGGTGGCAGCAACTTTCAACTTTGACGTCTCATAACTTGCAAATTTGTATTAACGTAAACTGAACTCTCATTGAATAGATTCGATTACCCAACTCTGCATTCTAACGAAAAAATTTAATGACGTCAAGGAGGAGATCATATGACGTCATAAGGTGGTGAACTGTGACCGTGAACTGTGAATAAAAATAATCCGATTTCCTGAATGGCGTGTTTTTCAGATTAGTTTGGTTCTTTTGGTTCTCAGAGTTAGTTTGATTCGCCTAAAGTAGATATACGTTCTTTTAAATTCCTGCATAGATAGTAATACTACTAATGACCTTAAGTTAAGAGCATAGTTATTGAACTGGAAATAATGCATTTTGAAATTTTCACTTTTTTACACGATTGGTTGACGAAACGGAAAAATATCGTTGTCTTGGTCAATCTATAAAAAGTGGAAAATGACTAATGTTCCATATTTAATGATGATGGTTTATGGTATATCATAGCGCGCAAGCCACTTTGGTCAGTCCTATCGCGAGCATGCATTTATAGAAGGAGGCGCGACTTTTAACTTTTCACAGTTAGCATTTCTTCTTTGCATTACAGCGTAATCCAACGTGAATACGAAACTACAAAATAGCCAGAAATTGCCCCACATGCTTGCTAGATTATATTGCAAGCAGGCAAAGAGAAAATTAAACCGTGAAAAGTTTCCTCAGTTGTAGCTTGAATATCTGACAATATCCCCTATACAGATTTTGAAGCGTCATCAGTCAAAAAAGCTGGCCAAGTCAAGGGCAAGAATGGAGCGAAATGCCGTCAGTTTAATTGATGGGACGCAGGTAAAACAATGGGATGGAGAGAGGTCAGTAGCTGCTAACAGAGGATTAGGCAAAAGCGAAAGCTGGATAGAAGACAACTGACTTGGAAAAACAGAATTCAGCAGACTTAATCAAAAAATAGTTTGAAGGTGGAATGCTTTGGCAATTAAACTGAAAGGGGAATAACAAGATGTGGAGGTCTGAAAAGTTTGGAAAGGCGTGGATTAGTGTCTAATAGGAACATGAAAGAAAGTAAATAGGAGAAATAAAATTTTAATACGTAAGTAGTTTAATTAAAGCAAGTAAATGTATATAGTATGAACAAAAATACTGATTGAAGGTCAGTATTCTTCATTAAGGTCATTGTAGTTATGAATGCAACTTGTGCAGTTGCGTCGATTTTCAGTTATGTTGAATATCAATCGTGACAGTTGGCAGGCATTTCCTAAAGTAGAATTAAGAAGAGAGCCGAGCCGAGCTGAGCTGAGCTAAAACGTCAGACAGATTATTCGACCAAGACAGATTATCCTAGGTATTCCGACCTCTGAGAACGGCAAGATTTCTGTTTATATAAGTAGGTGAGATTATTTTCCTCAGACAATTTTGTCATCTGAAGCCGAAGAAAAACAAAGTTTAGCTTTCGTTCATGGACCCACACACGTTTACTGAAAAGAGACTTCTGCGCGGGGAGCATTTACAATGTTCAATTATTCTTCCTATAAGTAGCAGAGAACGTTGACGATTACTTCAAAAAACGTTCTTTTGGTGTGCTCAAGTGAACTTTTTGCTGATTAACAGAAGGCTCGTAAAGGTATTCATGAGAAGAGCCGCCGAGAGAAGCTGGCTCCCAATCGACCATTAAATCCAAAATCCAAAAATGCTCTTGCTGGCATGCTCATAATTAGCTATAGGACAGTCTTAATTACAGCCTGTCCACAGTTGTTAGTACTATTGACAGGTGCAGTTCAATTCACTATTTCTCAAGGCGGGCGTGGTATGAAAACGAATCCAGATCTATATCTAATGAAAAAAGCGGGTAAGTTTCTAAACAAACTGTAGTACTGCGTCGGTGGGGAGTATAACTAGATAATTTGGTTTTATCAACTGGATTGATAATGTGAATTGGCCACCGTAAAGAGATTCGGAAGCTGACGTTTCGAGGGTTAGCCCTTCCTCGGAGCGAATCGATTCACTCCGACGAAGGGCTAACGCTCGAAACGTCAGCTTTCGGTTCTCTTTGCGGTGATCAATTCACATTATCGACCCAGTTGATAAAACCAAATTATCCAGATATGTATCAGAGAGACGATCATGAACTTTCTCTGGCTCTACTGTGCCCAAGCCCGATGCTTCTTTGATTTTCGGTATCAATGTTAATAAAAACATATTTTGGTGGCTCGAGGCAATATCATATTGGAACTTACCCCTCTGTTTGATAATTTTCTGTCGTCACCTGTCTTGCTTGGTCAGCGTCTTGATGCATAATCCTAATTATCAGAGTGTTAACATGTTAAACACCAACCGGTTTCTCTTATTGATATGTTTTTTTATTATTATTTTTGATCCGTTTTTCGACGTTTTAACGGAAAAAGACGTCACATAAAAAGCTGTTTTCAGTTTAACGTTCAAAAGAAACCTCCCAAAACACGGACAGCTGAATGCTGGCAACAGTTTCTACCTAGCTTGACGACCCCTTGTCACATCAAACTTTCTACTGAGCAAACAAACTGTGGAACATGGCAGATTCTGAAAACTAGTATTTGAAAAAACGTTGTTCAGTGGCAGATTCAAAAAGGACAAATAAAGTGAAGTCGACTCGTTTTGGCGTGATCCTTTTCGAAATACTCAGAGACTAGGATTTTCGGATTTTAATGAATAACAAGGCCTGTCGCTAACAATAAAGCGCAGGTTTGATCAACTCCACAATGATGTTCTCCAATTCTCCTGCAGTCCGAGAAAACCAGAAAACCATAACACTTTGTCGCTGACGCTCTTTAACAGGCCCGCAACGATCGAAAAAATTCTGTTAGGGTACAAAATTCCTGATATAATGTCAAACCGGAGGCGTTCAAAAACACCAGCTTTATTCAAAATGCGACCGGTGTTTCACGTTATCAAATTTCTCCAGGGTGGTGTGGATGGAAAACGTTTGCTGCGTTTTCAGTGAGGAAACACCTCGTTCAAATTCATCCGGTGTAATACCACCAATTTTTACAAAACAATTCGTTTCTCACACCAGTTATTCGTAACATAAATTTTTTTTTGTCTCCTTGGCGATATGTCATGTCAGCCAAGACGCACGCGATTCCGCCAGCTGCCAAACTGCATATTATGACTCACTACATTGTCAGGTCTTTATCTAACTTTTGAATAATTTTGATGTGGCAGCCATCACTCGAAACTCTGACAACTAATATATATTTTTAAGGGGCAACCAATCAACCGTCACCCTCTCGACATGAAATAATTTATGATTATAATTTTAATGATCTAAGAGCCAAGATCACATGCAGAAAAACCGGCGAAATGGAATCATTAACATGTGTCACAATACTTCCCTCCAGATTTTCCCAATCTATCATTCATATTTGAAGTCCCATCTAGGTTTTCAGTGATCATAAAAGATCAGGGGTTTAAACTATGTAGCTCTCTTGAGACAAAAAGTGCGAAGCGCTAACAATATAACTCTCAATATAATTAGATATTTTAAAATGCTCGTGTCATGGCCCAGAGACATTTAATTTTTCTTCACCGCCCTTCACTGCATCATCACAAACAAGTCCAACAGTTATTTTTAACTTTACAACATGCGTGGATATACCGTTCAGTTTATTTTTCCCGATTTCTTTAATAATCGTTGTTTAATCAATGCCATCTGCAATTTATGATATTTGCTATCTGCGAATAAAACTTGCCACCTTTGTACTCATTTTTCGAAGCAATCGCTAAACGCTGTACGCAGTCTTAAATATCGAGCACAGAGACCCCTAATATTGACAATGTTTCAAGCGCACCACGTTGGAAACGAAGAAAGGAACACTTAATTTAGTATTAAACTGAACTTGACCACGTGTTCAAATTTTTACTAAATTATAACAACACAAAAACAGAGATAAATGTAAATAAAAACGCAATTGCGAATCTAACCGAAAGCGAATTAGTTTACAAACTCACAGCGTCAATTCGTCGCTTCCGTTAGCTGAAAAATCAAACGGAATGCTTTATCTGGGGTGAGTCACTTGAGGGATATCAAATTACTTGTTCTACAAATTTGGGTAAATCCCCTTGATTTCAAATATTCATCAACGGTTGGTATTGTATGTGAGTTTGAACAGAGCGGTCGAGCGCTGTGTCCCATTCAAATGAATTGAACTAAAGTCATAAATATTCTCACCTGCTCCACGTTGAAGCAACGTCGTTTATTTTATGGCCTGTGGGCTTGTAGAAGTTTCTTCTGTGCCTGCCAGTACGTACTCTCAAGTTACTCTTTATTCACACAAACAGACTGATCGAAATTTGAGCAAGAGAGGAATACGGGAACAACAATAGCAAACGCTGTCCGCCTGGCCCGAAGAAGAATAGACATGGCAGAAATGGAGTGATCTGATTGGTTGACCCGTTAATTACCTTCGCACCTGATGAGGCCGAGCATGCATAATATAAATAGTCCTGGAACCTAAAAAGGAAGAGTGGACTGACTCCGGGCACTTAGTTTTTTAATGTTTTTTGATTCGGTTCTTCATAAACCGCAGAAAGTGACTGTTTATGCTCATTAAACAATACGAGTTTGTGTCACTGATTCATGAATTAAATTTCGCAATTATTTTAACCACAAGCCTATTTAATTCCTCTTAATAACTTGTAATCCTCTCTCAGTTAAAGAACTCAAGGGTATTACTTCATGATGCGTATTGAAGTAAAATTCTCCTTTGGTACTGACCTTCTTTGGGTGATAGTGGACTTAAAATACTTATTACGCGATCTCCAATCAATCTTAATCATAATAACCAGCGCGGTTTTGTGTAAATTTTGGGGTGATTTTGGGGCATTTCGGGAAAGAGATATTTTTTCTTAAATGATAGGTTAAAATAGACGGACACCAGTCAGTCCCCTACCAATCTGGGGCTCTCTTTTGAGGGGGTCAACTGTCTGGTAGTGTTACCAACCCATTTTAATCCAAACAATTCCCTTTTAAAAACTACTTTAAATTTCACTCCTAAGTAAACCCTCCCCCCCCCCCCTTAAGTGAATAATATTTCATGCCCTTTTTTCAGTCCTTGCTAAACCAGTTTATTGTGTAATTTAGCCACAGAACCTTTTAAAAGTAATCATTTCATGCTTATTGTGACTGGTTTATTATATGTTTTGTTCGAGTAACACGACAATTAATACCTGGACCACCAAACACACGATTGACTGGCTAGAGGAGCAGATTCAGTACCATGCAACTGAGTGACTACATGACTGGCTACCTGACTGACAGACAGACAGACTGACTGACTGACTGACTGACTGACTAACTGACGGACAAACGGACTGACTAACGGACTGACGGATTCACTGACCGACTGACTGACTGTCTGACTGACTGACTGACTGATTGACTTACAGTCGGACGGGCGGACTGACTGACTGACTAAGTAACTGACGGGTTCACGGACTGATTGCATGACATAAATTACGTAAGAGCTTGTTGAACCCCCGGATATTTTAAAAGTACTCTATAACGATTAGGAGCTGATCGTAACCGCTCCCCTTCGGGGCTCACTGGTACTGGTGTAGCACGCGCTAATGACACGCATCCAAATCTTTCCACAGGTCAATTTAATACACTTTACAAGAAGATTGAACACGGTAACTGAAATAAAATTACAAACACGGGAATGAACCTAGATTAACTAACAGCGACCAAACATGAAAAAAGACAGAAAAACGGCAAAGGGGAAAAAAAACAGGAAACTTACAAGACGAATGTGACGAGATGACGCGCCTCAAAACCAAAGACAAACTGTAAAACTGAGCAATTCAAAAGAAGGCGAAGACGAAAACTCAAACCGCTACTAACTGAATAAATTACGCGCAAGCCAAGATATATACAGAGTATGCAAATGAACGTAACATGTACAAAAGGCCAAAAACAAGAGAAACTAATTAATTGAAAACTAAACACTAAGCACAAAGTATGAAACAAAATTCCGGCGCCTACACATACGTTTGCTCCTGTTTCTTTTGTATTAACCGAAATTTAGAATTACGTTTAATATTTCTATTTTTTAAAGAAAACCCAATCCATAAAATCTAGTTTTACCTGCTTGTTTACTTGTCACAGCACAATGCGTCAGTTTTGGTTTCTTAGAGTCAGGCTTTACTTGAAAAGAATGCATGTACCTCATTTAAATACATTGACAACTGTAAGTCAACCCACTAAAAAAAGACTAAAAATTGTCTTTAAGTAAGCAGTTGAATCGTGTATCTACAATTTTAGTCTTCAGAGAACAGCAGAAGTTGAAACATGACAATTACTCGTTTATGTTATAATAATTTCAAAAGGAAGAAAGCTCAAATTCTGCTGGTGCTATTTTTTCTACTGGCGTTTACGGTTTGTGTTTACCTTACTATTCAACAGCCGAAGAAAACAGTCATTTACATGGACGATGTGAATGTTATTCCTAAAGGGTTAACAAAAGCGCTGTTTTTGAAGCCAAGCAAAGCAGACGATTTTAGCTTTGAGCGAAGCGACCGAAAACATGCCGACCACAAACTGGAAAACTTTCCTGACGACATCAACCCGAATCTTAGGACTACGAAAGCGAGTGACGCGAAGAAAAATACATTGAAAGAAAATAATACCTTGGAATATGTAAACAGCAAATTTGGAAATGAACTTGGACTTCCAGCAGAGGAAGCGCCATTTGTTTCATCTCTGGAGAAAAAAAACACAAGCCAACATATAAATATTACATTTTCGTTACAAGGTTTTTTAAATCTTCATGTATGGGAGAAAGTGTGTCACTTTCAAGTAGAAAGTTTACGTCAGTTTATTTTATTTCCTCAAGCTCCATCCAAACGAAGGCTGTTAACTTCGTCCTCTTTATTCAGTGAAAAAGCCGAGAGCAACTTGGGAGAGCGAATGTTTGGATTCATTTCACCTTCCACAAGCGGCCAATATGAGTTCGCTATTTCATCAAGCGGAAACTCGGAGCTCTGGCTGAGCTCCGATGAGACAACTGCGAACCTTAGGAAAATTGCCTTCCTTGGTTCCCGCGATAACCCTGGTCGAGGTAAACCAAGAAATTACTCTACAGATTCGTATCAAGTTTCTAAAACTATTTCGTTAACGAATCAATTGAAGTATTACATCGATGTACTACACAAACACAAATCGGGCAAAGTCCATTTGGAGGTGGCTTGGCGATTTGAAGGTGAAGCAGAATTCAGAATCATAACAAGTGAATATCTGTGGAGTCAAATGAACGACAGCCATATTCCTGATAATGCTGTTCAATTAGCTGATTTCGATGAGCAGCCGCAACAGCCACGTGACTCAATCTGGCCGTATTTTGAAACCGAAGGGGTTAGAGAAATTTTGCCTCAATGCCGGTATGAACCGAGTTACCTGGTCAAGCATAAGCTGATTCGATTCCAGGTGTGTCACGTCACACGTCATGCATGATTAAAGAGAATATCATTTATAAAAAGGGAGAAAAGAAATAACGAATTAAACTGACAAGTGATTCTTTAGTAAGAGAGAAGAGTAGATCCAAAATCTCGTACTCCTCTCTCAGGGTTGCTGTACTCTTCCTTCTAAACTCCAGAGATTTCATTTAATAACTGATTAATAGTTCATTTAATTTACCAAATTTTGCGTTAGTATTCTTCCGTTTCCCCGCCCGCTCGCTTGGCCGACTTAAGCGATGTTAAGGCTCAGCTCAAAACTTGGGTTGCTATTGAAAATTGTATTCTTCCATTATAGTACTGTTCTGTCATTGTTTTTTTGCAGGGTGCTCGAAATAAAAGCAACACACATTTTGCTGCAGTGTATCCTCCAGACACGAGCAATAACTCTGTAGCACTAATGTACAATGAAGATATATGGTGGCAAGAAAACGCCGCCGGAAATGAGTTGACCAACCCCAATATGGCTGAAGGTGTTGCCCGTATGTTCATGGACGCTTTAGAAGCAAAATATCCTCAGTTAGTATTTTACCGTTTTGCTTTGTGTTTACATTGCAACTATTTTAATGTTGACGGCACAGGTGTGAGGATAAAGGTTAACAAACGCCAATTGCAATAGCTCGGTCGATGATTTGTTTTACATGAGGTGGTGCGGGAGTAAAACCAGTCAAGTCTGCGTACGAGCCACTGGCTCATCAGGCCGGAACTTATTCCGGTTTCTCTAGCATGAAGCGACAATGAGTATTTCTACTCCTCCCTAGATGGGATGCTAATCCATCGAAGGGTTACCCCTAGCATAAAATTTGCCGGTACCCATTTATACACCTGGGTGGACAGAGGCACTGTGAGAGTAAAGTTTCTTGCAGAAGAACACAACTCGTCCGAGTCAGAGGAAAATCAATCACAGTTTTTCTCTCTCCTTCGGAGGTCAACCTATAAGTCAAAGCAATGCAACTAAATTCCTTGGGGTATACCTAGACGAACACCTTACCTAGACGAACACCTTACTTGGAAATATCACATGAACTTTGTCTGTAAACAAATTGCTAAATCAGTTGGTATTTTATCCAGGACACGTTTCTACTTATCCTGTAAGACCAAACTCATGCTGTACTATACATTAATTTATCCATATATTACTTACTGCAACTCTGTGTGGTCATCCACATACGTATCTAATTTAAACAGAATTTATTATCTGCAAAAGCGGGCTGTGCGAGGTGTTACAAATTCAGACTCGAGCACATGCTGCTCCTCTATTTTCAAAAATGAAAATTTAGACATCTTCCAAATCAATACCCTCGACATTGCTAAATTCATGTTCCGCTACCACAATAATCTGCTGCCTCCACTTTTTCTCAATCTCTTTATGACAAACAGTCAAGTCCATAGATATGACACAGGAACAGCCGGTAATTATCGCGTGCATTCCTGTCGAACGAACATCAAGAAATTCACAATTCTTTACCAAGGACCTAGGGTCTGGAATTTTCTTCCTCCCTCTATTACTAATTTGTCAAGCTTTTCTACCCTGAAGAACAAAGTGCTAGAGTTTTTATTAAAATAGTTTTCTGTCTGAGTTAGTTTCTGCCGCACTCCTTCGCAGCCTTTAATATTGTGATGACGAGGTGGCCTCGCCTTACAACCTACGTGCTGTATTTTTAAATTTTTTTGTTATATCTAAAAGGCAAATAAATTATGATGATGATGATGATGAATGTCCCGGCAAGGGCTCGACCCGAACACGCGCGCATTAGCCTTGAGGTTACCGCAGTGGTCAGGTGACCTCTGCTTTTGCTGGTTTTGCAACTGGCACAGGGTGACTACAATTTGCGTCAATCCTTCCGGAAATTTTCAATTTACGTGTAGCACTGGGATATTGCCAGTACAAACCATGAAATTATATATGTGAGCAACAGATAAAAAATATCCGCAGTTCATCCTTTCGTCTTTATCTCTCAGCTATGCCTCTAATCTGCAGAAAGCCTGGGATAGTAAACCTTGGTAATGATAATGATAATGATAATGATAATGATAATGATAATGATAATG
>JAEMPF020028783.1:0-27031 GCA_022496165.2 Catalaphyllia jardinei
TATAAAATCGTCTTGACGTTCGCCGATGCCTAGATCTTCAGGATAATGAAATTCGCTTCGTGCACATTTGTGTTCCTCATTCTTATTGTAAGGTCTGTAAAATATCGATCTTTTAGGTAGTTTCTTTGCGAAGATGAGAGTATTTACACGTTTTCTTTTCGTAGTTGAATTTGCCGGCTTTCGAAAACGAAAAAAAAAATACACAGCATATGACCGTTTCCATGGAAATGGTCCGTATGGCAAAATCCCGACCAAGAAAGAACCAATCAAAACGCTCGGATTTACCTCAAGACTATCTTGCCATATAATAATCTTTATCAATCTACGATTACTACGCGCTCCACGTTTTTGCAACAGCCCACTTCAATTTCAAGTCGCGTGACAGCCTTTGTCGTTCTCCCAAACTCATAAACATGTTTCTTAAATTGTTCTTTTTTATAAGTGTTTGCACTTTTCTACTGACGAATCTTAGCACAGACAACAACAACAACAACAACAACAACAACAACAGCAATAACAACGACAACAACAAAACTGTTATTACTTTTTTTCAAACATATTTACAAGCGTCATTAAAAGGTACCGGGAACTAGTAAAAGTTACTGAGTAACAAATTGGATATCAGTTAAAAATTACAGACTGTTGGCAGTACAGCTCTAAAAAATAAAGAAACGAGAAACGAAGAAAAAAGCTAGTCTTTTGAAAATGGCACCTTATCATAAGCATTCACTTCTACAGCAAGAAATTGCTGTAAACTAATCCTCATCGAAAAATGGCAGATTGACAACGTCTAACTTACTTTATCAATGTTTGATGTCGTACCAATTATGGTGACTGCTTATAATAAATGCCTAAAATTGCTATAAGATGATAAGACTGACATAAATCAAGTTCCTTTGTTTTCAGTTTCGTTTACAAGTAAATTACAAAATATGTAGAAAATTACAAAAAAAATGTGCTCCACGACTTTCTGTTCTTTTACGGGGACCTGCGTTAAACGCCGATCAAAATTTAACTAAAATGTTATTTATTAATATTTAGATAGAGCTATTTAAAAAGTAATTATGTAAGATCTATAGCCTTTGTGAAGTTTTTACACAGAGAACAATAGAGTAAAAACGATACTCATAATGAAAAGAAAAGCCCTATCGAGAGGAACTTGTTGATTTGCGGCTGAGAACACAGGGGAAGCTGCAAAAGAAAAAAACAAATTGAGAATACTAGCTACAATCTTGTTTACTCCGCACCTCGCAAACCTGATTTGCCTACCTGTACAATTTTATTAGCACAAGCCCTTTATAAGTGAAATGTCATATAAAGCAATGGGCAGATATGGAACTAGACCAACCAGTATTCTGTGTGTCTCATATCAACAAAAACCGACCAAATAAGGAACATGATATTGTAATCGACTAAGGCAATTGCTAAGAAATGGTCATTGCCGGGGAATCAATAATGATAATCTGCTAAATGTCATGCTAAAACTTTCCCCTTATTTTCTATTTTATTTTTGTGACAATACCGATAGCTACTCGTGGAGGAACGGGGAAATCCCATGGCGTTAAAGTTAAGGTACTGAGGCCGTTAACGTAAATGACTAACTAAACTTACTTACCTTTACACTGTTTGCCATTTCCGTGATATCCTTGTAAACAGGAGCAGCTATATGATCCCCAGGTATTACTGCACACAGCATTGGGATGACAGTTGTGTACACCCTGTGCGCACTCATCTAAATCATTACATGACATTCCATTACCATGGAAACCTAAATCACATCCACAGGTGTAAGAGCCCGGTGTGTTATTGCAAAGCGCGTTCCGGTTGCATTCATGTGCTCCATCTCTGCATTCATTGATGTGTAAACAAAAGTCAGTTACATCGTCGTCAGCACGATTGCTTTTTTAATCTGACCTATTTTTATTAAAGACCAAACTTATTTTTTGCTCGATCTACAGTCTTAGTGAATTTGTGGTCATTACAAATAAATTTTGAGCTATGGATGATTTAAACAAAATATTATAACATAGCGCGTGCTAGTCCTATCTAATTCCTATTGAGCCATCATGAACAAAATCTTTATGTACGCACGGCCGTGCTCTATAAAATGACGTGTGCACCTAACGTGTGCAGTTTCATTTCATGGCGATCAGCTGGTGTGAGCCCCTAAGTTGAAGTTTCGGCAATGAGAAGATTATTCTGAACAATCCAAACCCTACTTCGAGCTTTTAACTTTTACCTGGCAAAGATGTTTACTTCAACGTGAGTATTTTGAATTTGTTTGTCTACATTTTCATTCAGTATTTTTACTTTGTTTACCTACGTTTTCATTATAATTATTATATCTCTAAGTTAGTACGCGCGCTGTGATTGGTCAACTTAGCGAGTCGTAATCTTCTGCACGGACCGCTAAAATTTAAAGTTTTTTGTTGCCAAACTGTTGAGTGATTTATCATCAGATTTTCTTAACTTATGAAGCAAATAACAGTTTAAAACTTTCTTTCAATTTAAATTGTGTACTAAAGCGGGCTAACGACTTAAAAACGATTTCAAATTGACTCGTTTTGCTTTCGACCTGCTTCAGAAAATTGAATCCGTTCCTCATGAATGGAAATCGTTCCCGAACCCGTCAGACACACAATAGAGATATAATAAATATCTTACTAACCTCGTCTTCTCGGTCCGTACTGTAAGTTACGGATCCTTGTTTTTCCTCTACGATTTATGGCCCGCACACTTCGCGCTTCGGCCATAAATCGAAGGGGGAAAAAACTCGGTCCGTAACTTACGGTACGGACCTCGAACTCGGTTAGTCAGAGGTATTTAGTTCATCCAAATTTTTCACTGACAATGTTAGGGACCCGGTTGAGAGTTTTCGTTCAACTGTTGCTCAACTGATTGTGGCCTGTTAGGATAATAAAGACCTTTGTTTATTTTTCACCGTACATCGTGAGCACTAATCAGTGGCAGTCAGTTAGAAATAAAACATGTTGAAGCGCCTAAGTTGTTGTCGCCATGTTATAAAAGAATTCGTTTATGCTTTTAGCTGTGCAAATAGCGTGTTATGAATGCACTTGGGAAGTTTGGAGAGCAATTAAGAAGCTAGAGTCTTACGCTTCTTTCGTGCTCTCCAAACTTCCTGCGTGCATCCATAACTCAATATACGCACGTTAAGCATGAACCAATTGTCAAATCTATCACTTAAAAGTTCCAAACGTTTATGAAACAAAATTAAATCCCAGAGAGTTAATATCTACACAAGTAATCTACAATACAAGGTAAAATCAAAGTGCTCTGTGAGCAAACTCGTGAAGGGAACAAATGAATTAAAATTCTTTTGGATTATGTTTAATATTGTCTTGTTTAGGGAATACTGTGGTTGATTTTCATGTTTAGAGTACGAGCACTGATTCGGTGTTCACTCATAACGAACCACAGAAAAACAGTAATTAAATATAGATAGGAAGGCATTACAATTCAAACGATCATGCTTCTACATTTGACAAGGATGGGCGATGTCATGTGTTTTAAACATTTTTCATTTTTGTTTCTGGTTCAGCAAGAAATAGTTGGCAGCAAATGTGGTTGAAAAATGACATTGGAAATATTGAAAACTCAAGGCAATACTGTCTTAATGAAAACATTAATTATTCTCTCTTGGTCAAATGAGATAAACAGAAACTAGTTTTAAGTTTTGTTGCAAACTGGCATTGTCATCTTCTGCTTATAAGGATTGTACAAGGCCATGTTCAAGACATTTTTGATGGAAGTTTTCGATGTAAACATTCCGTGAAATACAAAATCTAGGCGATATTTCCATTCCAAGTTGCAACAAGGCGACGAGGAAACGAGGGTTATTTTCCTTTGTTGAGGGAAGTTAGAGAAAATTAAGTAAAAAGACAAGAAAAGACTTCCAGCTTACGTAACCAATGTTGGTATGCCAACGGGAAAGAATATAGAATGAACAAGTTGCCTAGAGTATCCACAGTGAAGAGTATCTAGTTCTATTGCAGCTCTAAGTTTCATTGGCCGTAAAAACAATGAAAATGATTGGAAAAAAAAACCTGGCCTGCGAGAGCATCCGGTTGTTTTGGCTCTAGTTCTTTTTTTTGTGCAGGAAACAAGTGCAGAAAAAACATGTGCCCTCACATGCTAAAGAAAAACACAAGCGACTTGCGATTGATTGAGCCACGTGTTTATGAGGTAGGCGCAATTTAAACGTCCCGGTAGTCTGATAGTTTCAGACTTGAAATGGGATCTCTCTTAGGGTCGCATTGCTTCCCGCATGCTAGTCAAGGGGAACAAAGACTCTTGGTAAGAGGCTCCTGGCACTCCAGTGGAAACCACCTACCAGACTGTCCGCACAACAACAATTTGTGATATCACCGGAGATTTTGATCTTATCTGATCACCGACCAGTGCGAAATTTTAGCAAATATGATCTTCAGGTTTGACTTGTAAGACTTGATAAACAACTATACTGAGGCCTCGTCCACACTTCGCTTGAGATATTTGAAAACACAGCTTTGTTTCTAGGCCTTTAGGTCTTCCGTACACAATAATTTGCCACGAAAACGGGCGCTCTTCAAACAAACACAATATTCAAACCCAAGCGATTTGAAAAGGCCGGCTTGGTGATTTAATGTGAACGGAAAACATTTTAAAGATGGAGTTTTTTTTTTTCAAAATGATGACGTCTGATTCAATCCTCAAAAACAGATCCAATGTTGCGTTTTTAAATTTCTCCAACAAAGTGTGGATGGAAACAATCGATGTGTTTTCTTAATAGCTTCTCTCCCGCCCCTGGGAGTGATTAATTAACATCCTTTTCATATTTCTCTGACATAGTGTGGACAGGGCATGAATGTTTGCAGTTCCAGGGTGCTATTTAAGGTTAATGCTTACATGCAGCTACGTGAACGCCTCCACTTAGACTTGCCATAAGTAGACTTTTACTTCTATAAAATGAAATCGACTTGTTCCACTTGCTTAAAACCTGCGTGTGAAAATGTTTCACAGCCTACCCCTTATTATTTGGAGATTTTTTGATTTTTTTTGTTTTCTCTCTTTGCCGCACGACAGCCGAGAAAATTTGAACACGCAAAAACGAGCTCAAAATAATTGACTTTGGAGGACAAAACGAAACCGAAAACAACAAAATTTCAATTCATTTACTATAGCGGATAATTAAAATTAGAGAAAATTCCGGAAGATAAAAGCGAAAAAGACATATCTAAACAACGATTTTTAAGACAAAAAAGTCCGAAAATTTCTTCGCGTGCGACAAATAATACAGCCCAGTGAAAGAAAGATTTAAGTTGTGAATAAAAAAGACGACAAAAATAGTCAATTATTTTGAAATAAATCGTATTTCAATTGTGTTTAATCAGTGCCCACTTAGTTCTTTTCTCGGGTGTTTTGTAGCAGCTGAATAAAACTAAAAAATGCACTTGAACGCGCCGCGGAGGTAGCCGTAAATTAAATTAAATTAAATTAAATATACAGAACTCTACGATGCAAAAATACTGTTAACTTGAGATACCTGAATTTGCCAAAGAGAGGTAACGAAATGAAAGACATGTGACAGGAAGTACAATAAAAAGAAATTTTCATTCAAGATGAGCCAGAAAAAAAACTATTTGAAAAGGAAAAAATGTTCAAAATTTCGCAAACATGCTTCGCTGCGTGATAGTGACAGCATGCTCAAATTAATTCTTCACGCGCGAAAGCTTGAGTTTTTGCCAACGGCTTTTGCAGTCAATTTATCGGCTGTGACTTTACCCGTGGTTCAGACATTTGAATTAAACTTGGAAGTAATACTATACATTACCTTTTTTGTTTTGCAAAGTCTAGGAAACTGTTTTAAATCCGCGATCTGTATTCAAAACCCAGTTGCCAGGAAAACGACTTTGTAAACACACAGACTTCAAAAGCATCCTTAGTTTCCGCGTCAGACTTTTCTGGTCCCAAAACTGCAGCTTTTACTCCATTCTCGTTCAGGCTGGACACCTGGTCTTTCTTCAAGGAAATCCAAGGAAAAATAGCAAGACAAACTGTCTCAACAACTTCTCTTTCACCTTGTCGAAAAACGTCCAACACAAACGGCCCGTTAAACTCTCTCCAGATCCAGTCGATGCAGTGATCACGACAACTAATGTATTCTTCAACTACTACGTTGATTCACTCCGATTTCTTCGAAATCAAGCTTCTTGGCAAGTATCTTGTTTAGGTTTTAATACCTGTGCATGTGTTGTGTGTAGCTTGAGAAGAGTCCCGGTGCAAAACAAGCCATGAAGACCTTCCCTCAAAACAAATGTTGCGACTCTATTTGCCGAGGAATGAACACATGTGACCTCTAGGCTTTAAAAAAGGCACTCCCGAGTGTCCAAAAAATCCACAAATACCAAATATACTCCCTGACAGTTGTTCGCTAAAGGACAAAATTACTGTAACAAACTGTAACCCACAGACAATCCTCGTACAGACTCGAGCCCGCTGAGTTGTCTGCGGTTGTATCGTGGATACTAATAAGATGTTTATTTTTTCCACCTTGTGCGCATGATGGTGACATAGCCCAGTGGTACTGATCAGATCTACCGTTAAAGTATACCGCGATCGACTCCGGGTTTGAGCTGATGTTTTCATTTCCTGTTGTCCTTTTTTCATTGTTTTTAGCGATACAAAAAATAGTTTATCTGTGTTTATATCATTTCGCTCGCTATATGCGCATTTACCGTACCATAAAACCGTACTTCAAGGACTTCACGGTATTCTGTAAAATCCATATGAATTCCGCATCCAGTGAGAACTTGCGCTGTTCATCGATTTTACGATTATTGATGTTCTCATTTTCGGTAGCCGAGTCTTCTTTAAGTGTTACCTCTTAATTTAGACCTTTAAAACAGCTTATTTTAATTAAAGATGGACAGCAATTTAAAAAGTAAGCCGCAAGCGTACCTCATTTGCATAAAGTTTACATCCCATCGAGCGACACATCTGCCCACAACTCACGATAACTCGTGCTGCGCATGCGCTTCACGAGTTAAAAAGGCTTTTAAACACAACTCCAACATCAACGTGTATTAAGAAAAATTAACGCTTTTATTGTAAAAATATCTGAGTGATTAGCTGAAGCCTGGTACTTCACACTGGGGACATATTTGTTTGAAATTGAATCATGCAAGAGGATAACTGTGGACAAGAAAGCAACGAAACGTTTTATCTAGTACGTACCGTTACAATATCGTCCATTTCCTGTGTAGCCTGGGAGGCAAGTACAGTCATAAGAGCCAACACTGTTATTGCAGTATGCATGAACACTGCAACTATGCACATTGTTTTTGCATTCATCTGTGTCCTGACATGAGTGGCCATTTCCATGGAAACCCTCGACACAAGCACAATGATAAGAGCCAATGGTGTTAATGCAGTGTGCACCAACACTGCAGTTAGGCATATTGACCAGTTTGCATTCATCTACATCTTCACATGACATGCCATTTCCTTGGAATCCTTCAGCACAACGACAGTGATAAGAACCAATGGTATTGTTGCAATGTCCATGGTCACTGCAATTGTGAACACCGGTGCTGCATTCATCAACGTCTGTGCACACCTTTCCATCACCACTGTATCCAGGAATACAACTGCACTGGTAGGAACCAACGATATTTTCACACTCGGTTTTTGAAGGACACGAATAATGTTCTTGTGATAAGCACTCATTAATATCTAAAGAAAATATAGTAGCCATGGTTAGACAAAACAACATTCACCCATTGTTGTGGAACGTTAACGTAATGTAACAAGAGAGAACGAAGATAAAAGTATGTAAAGGAACATAATTTATGAATATAACTAGTACACAAAGAATGTTGTACTTCTGCATTTAAGTGTTTTTTTATCTATAGTTTAAGTAAAACTGGTAGTCATTACACATAAAGTTAGAGTTATAGATGATTTCAATTAAATTATTAAAAAGTGCAAACGTTTATGAAACAAAATTGTAACCCAGATACATGCGTACATACATACATTACTTTGTTTACCCTCGGATTTTAGAGTATCTTATGCAGCAAATATCTCCGTGCATTTAACCATCCGATGAGAGAAGAGTTTTGAAGAGTTGTTAGATGGGTCGTACAGTTTATCGTCCTCATCAAAGAAGACTAGAACAACTTACTATCTGCAGATGTCATTAGAAAGGCAGCGCTTTCTCCTTAAATATTTAAAGACCCTGGATGTAGGCCCGGGGGGGGGCTACTTGCAGTATACATGACGGGGGGGTCCCACGGAGCTTTACAAGGAAGACCCAAAAAAATACCCAAGCCTGAAATTTTAGGCCCAAAAAAATATCTGGCATCAAAGTTCCCTACCAAAAAATACAAGACTTAAATACCTCAATACTGATTTATACAATCTAATTTCCACTTCTAATGCATATTTTTGCATCAGTAATCTAAAAATCGAAAATGATTTTTCCTCTTGATTTCTTAAAACATAACTTTTGGCATAACAATTATCAATAAGCTAATGAAACTGGTATGTCTGTTAGTGTCTCTTCATCTTCCCCTCTGCTCCACATTTACAGACAGGTTCTCATTGCTACACTATCAGCATACTTCTTTCATCCACATTGTGGTTGCTGAAAAAAAGGTTCGAATGAATATAGGTATTTTCTGATCCACTGTTAACAAATTCGCTCAAAGTTTGCCGCCAAAAAATTACCTAAAAAATACATGAAAGATCTTTTGACCCAAAAAATACAGAGCGTGCAAATTTTCAATCCAAAAAAATAGGTCGAACTCTCCCGTCATGTATATTGCAAGTACCCCCCTGGGAGCGTTGGCCCGAACAATGTTTGAGCCCGCGACCTCCCACACGCTAGTCCGGTGCTCTACCGGTCGGCGGGTAGCTCAGACTTAATATCTACAGACATCTATAATACAAGTTGAAAATGCTTTTAAACACAACTCCAACATGTCTTAAGAAAAAATAACGCTTTTCTTTTACAAATATCTTAGTGATGATTAGTTGAAAGCCTGCTACTTCACACTGAGGACATATTTGTTTGACATAAATCATGCAAGGGGATAACTGGGGACAGAGAAGAACGAAACTTTATGTTGTTCTAGTACGCACCGTTACAATATCGTCCATTTCCATTGTAGCCTGGGAGGCAAGTACAGTTATAAGAGCCAATAGTGTTATTGCAGTATGCATGAACACTGCAGTTGTGAACATTGTCTTTGCATTCATCAATATCGTGACAAGAGTGGCCATCTCCATGGAATCTTTTATGACAAGGTGCAATTATAAGAGCCAATGGTGTTAATGCAGTATGCACGAACATTGCAGTTGTGAACATTGTCTTTGCACTCATCAATATCGTGACAAGAGTGGCCATCTCCATGGAATCCTTTATGACAAATGCAATTATAAGAGCCAATGGTGTTAATGCAGTGTGCACCAACCTGACTGCAGTTGTGCATATTGACCAGTTTGCATTCATCTATATCTCTACATGACATGCCATTTCCTTGGAATCCCTCAGCACAACGACAGTGATAAGAACCAATGGTATTGTTGCAATTTTCATGGTCACTGCAATTGTGAACACCGGTGCTGCATTCATCAACGTCTGTGCACACCTTTCCATCACCACTGTATCCAGGAATACAACTGCACCGGTAGGAACCAGCGATGTTTTCACACTTAGTTTTTGAAGGGCAAGAATAAAGTTCTTGGGATAAGCATTTATTAATATCTGAAGAAAATATAATAGCCATTGTTAGATAAGACATCAATCTCCCATTATTGTGGATCGTTGATGTAATGTAATTTAGCAAGAGAAGACGAAAGAGAAGTAAAGGAACATACGTTATGTATTTAACAACTATATAGCGATTGTTGTATTTGTTTTATTCATTAAGTAATAAACATATGGGAAAAATTATTATCAGGGTCAGTTCTTGTTATCAAAATTGTCCAGTACTTTACTCTTGACTTTATGTCGTCATTGCAGTATTTCCCCTCATCATTTATTTGACCTTTTCATTAGGCAACATTGCATCGTCTTGCAATGATAAAAGTGACATGCTGTAGTGCTAGAGTTAGTGAGAAATTGGACCATTTGGAGCAACGCGTGATCAGATAGTACTATTTCAAAGACTTATCAAGTTGTCACAGAAAAGAGAGCACAAGTTGCCAACCTGGCTGAAAATGGGCTGATGCTGTACACATTCGTATTGAAATTTGTACTCAACTAGAGGAAAGTGCCACAAAGAAATTATATTCAAATTCAAGTTTATTGCGCACTATTCAAGTTGAAACAAGATAAGATCGCTTACAAAATCACTAACAAATAATGAAAAGTAAATATGATATACAGGTTTGCTGATATGTGCACGGTGGCCAAAATAGCCGAAGCTTTTGTGTTGGTCACTTTCCAATTAAATCAAGCCAAAAACAATTTATATTCTGGATTTGCCGTTATTCTTGACAACACTGATGGTAACCTGGAGAGAAGGCTAATGAGTAAAGGTAACCAAAACTTTGATTTCTGTTGAATAAACCATAGAATTTTTAAGAACAGGAAGGAAGCTTGATAAATCTTCAAGGAATTCCCTTGCTATTTTAAACGTCCCGGTTGTACCCTCTTTACAGGCCCAGCAATTTCTACGTCGAAGTGAAAATCTGATGTCTTATTAATCTGTGATATAGTTTGCTGTTAATTATTTGCTTTATCTAGGTTCCTAGGTATTTGCTTTATCTCTAGTTTCCTCACCATTGTTATATATACATAGCTGTTTTAAATTTTAATGTTACTTTTGAAAATGTATGTGGAGTAACATACGAAAAGTCAAATGTTAATCAAAAAAAGTGCAAGTTCAGTATGTTTTCTCACTTCTGTTTGTTTCCTATTTTTGATCAAAATACGATGGCCCAAGAACAAAAGTATTTACGATACAGTTTCTCCAAGATGTACCTTTGGTAATGGTGCTATTATCTTATTTTTCAAGGTTTTGGGCTCGCGTACGGACAGTCATGTGACAACCAAGAGGTTTTCGATCGATGGGTTACCAATTTTTTTAAGGTATGGAGCTCCGCTCGTAAGCCTTCGGTGCGCAGGAGATCTCCTACAACAGCGGCAAGGCTTAAAAGTAACAGATTTTTTCAAATTCGGTTGGCAGATTAACAAAAATAACTTTCTTATCCTGAGCACCGTATTTCATAACGTTCTTCTGGTGCTCATAAAGAGTTTTAAAACCCCAAACATCGTTTACGTTACTAAATTCTAGGTCTACATTATCTGCCAAGTTTGAGATCACGACTCGCGCCAATAACTGACGTGGTAGTTCTGTGGTTATTTGAGCCAAACTGTGATTGGCTTAGAATTCTGGTGCCGATAAGACTGACAAGCGTACTGGATAGATCTAGACAATTTCGAAATTCGAAGGTCAAATATAATTTCATTTTTTTACTTGGGGTTGTCCCCGGGGACGCTGTCACTATTGCTTAAGCTCCCTATTCGCACGTCGTGCGTCCTCTATAAGGTAAAAAGATGAGATAAAGTCTGTGTTGGATCCAAGTGGCCAATCACTACTATCCCACACAAGGCTACCCCAGCTTTAAATTCGCCAGTGTCCATTTATATACGTCAGTGGGCCAGGGCATAAACCTGGACCACTGCATCCGGAGTCCAACGTACCAGCCATACGGCTGCCAGCGGTCAGTGTGTCAGTTCATATCAAAATTTACTTTATTGACGACCATTAAGAAAGCATATTCTTCTTTCCAAAACACGACTTAATTGGCTGACAACCGGCAGGTATGTTCCAGTTTACTTTCTTCGAAAAAAATGTCGGGCTTTGCTCAATTTCGCTTCTGTTTCAAAGTTATGGCCTCTTTAGTAGAAGGAAACGCCCGCATTGGAAATATTAAACTTAAGTAGGCTGTAAAAATAAAAACCAAACCAAATTTGGAAAATTGCCGACACCTTTTTTGAGGGTTATGTGTAAGATAACATTTCCGATGTTAATTAATCGCGTCGCTCCGATAGTTCACGCGCGGAAGCGAACTAGTAAAGCAAACTAGCAAAGCAGTGTTTCAGGGTACCTCTTTTCACTGTGACAATATCTTTTTAGAAAATTTCAAAGATATGGTTGCTTTCTATGGCTATTAAGCTTTCATAAAATGCTAGGTTAATAGGGTTTTCTTTCAAAGCTCAAGCGTAAGGGGACGATTTGCAACACTGTCAATCCACCTACCACGATACCTTAATAATAATAATAGTAATAATAATAATAATAATAATAATAACAACTTTTAATCTTATATAACGCATGCTTCATGACAGAATGATCGCATGCGCTTTACATGTATTTGTCAATTCCTATGCGCTAAAAATATGCTAATTAAAATGGGTTTGAAAGTTCACTTAACCATACCTTAACCACAGTTAATGCAGAGGAATGGTTATGAAACTTTACAAAGTTCTTTTTTGAATGTTTTTGTTCGCTTTTTTGGCCTTGCCCCTGCACAAAACACAATAGTTGTTTACTTCAGACCAAGGAACTAACCAACAGAAATGTTTTGATCACGTAACTCATGCGTAGTGCGTGAACGTAAAACAGAAGATTGTACACGGTTGGGGACCTTCAATCATAGATCCTTGAAGCTTTATTTGCTCCTTTGGTGTTTCCTCGGCTTCATAACCAGTTCCCGCTATTAACTATACTTTAACAAGACAATTAGGTTACTTACCATTACAACGGCAGTTTTTAGCAGTGCTGATAATTTCCCTAAATTCTTGAATCACTTGCATTCGACACTGGGACGAAGGATGCCGAACTCTTCTTACTTTCACCTTAAAAGTAAACAGCGCGAGAAAAGCCAACAACACGATCCACTTTTGAGAAACCATTTCTGAAAAAAATGTAACCAACAAGGAATATTTATACTGAGATATTATTATCACTAGACTCTGACCGGGTTGAGGTCTGGGTTGATATTAATACGGTCAAGGATTTAAATGGTTGCTAATAGGGAAAACTGCGGACGTTGGATATTTCATGTAAATCAGGAGTGTTTAGATAGAATGTCCCGAAGACTACGTAAAATCAATAAACAAATGGCACACATTTCGCTCAGAGATTTTGAAAACTGCAAAAGGAAACAGGCTCGGTCATTCCCCTGAAATAAAACTGACAATAGATTTTCGTTCAAACTTTGTCCACTGAATATTTATCATATGAGAAATTCAATTTTGAAATAAAAAACGGGGGTGCCCATGCTCATTAAGGAGCACTGAGGCATTGAAAATGTCCCATTTTGGCATTATTTAATGCTTTTAGAAGAACGCACTCCCAGTAATAATTCTAAAATCTTTGTGACCGAGACTCTTGAGAACACGCATTAACTACAGTCAATACATTGTGTCGGCCACAAATAAACATTTTAAGTTTGATTTATACAGAAATCTAAGTCTTCATTAAAATTTGAACCAAATTTCTTGACATGGTTACCAAACGGCAAACTAGAAAAGACCATACTGTATCTGCTGTTTTTCTTATTTATTTAATTTTCAGCAATAGAAATCAAATAAGTCTTTTCTCACGCAAAGCTTGTGATAAATTCATTACAATGACTGGAAAAAAGGTGGGGTGCCCATGCTCGTTGGTGAGCTGTAGCCATTTTTCCACTGGCAGAGATCAATATCAAGGCAAATCCGCCATGTTTTCAGTATGCGCGTGCACGAGGCCGCGCTAAATGACGCCATAAATTATGCGCAGTAGGGATGCTCAATGCAATACTGGGGAATTACCTTAACTTTGGACCAGTATTTGTAATAGCGCTAGGACGCATTGGAAAATTATTTAAAGTGCCATGAACCCCAATTTATATTTTTCGCTAATATAACACATGATAAATTAAATGTTTGGAAAACTGTGTTTGTTGTTTCATCTTTAATATACTCGCTAATATAAATTTCCTTTTTCTGATTTTCACTGCGAAAAGAATCATTTTCGATTCTTTTGTATGAATTTTTGTAAAATTGACCATTTCCGTGTACACGACGGAGGAATAGCAGAGAATGGGACGAATTGGCTTCTGACGTCTTTTCGGGAATTCTGAATATATGCAAATATGCGATAGTGTGTGTCAAAATCGTTGCAGAATGCAAAGAAAATATGTTGTTGGAGGCTGTAGTAATACAGGATGCGAGGGATAGAGTTTTCCTCTTCATTCAACCAACACCTCTATCTCGATGAAACTCGACCAGAAACAAGAAAAAGACCAAAGCAGTCGGTTGATCTATGCGAAACTAAAGGTGAGGTACTGGAATTTAAACGCATCGCTGCGCATCGCGATTTTTGTATTCGAAATAGAGACTTTTCTAAACGAATAGTCAACGAAACTTACGTCCTACAACGAGGCAATTAAGATTGTTGAGGTTTCCATCTGGTGATCTCGATATGTAAGTATTTATGGATTTTAATAAAAATACGCACGCCGGAGCAGTCGTAATCCGGCACCGTTTCTCAAGAACCATTCTGTTTACAGCAGAATTGTTTTGTTCTTTGAGCTTTTTGTTTAAGTAACGAAATATATATTAATTTAAAACTTATAATTGATATAGCATTGATAAATATATGAAGAACGTGAAACAAAAGATTAACATTCGACTCATATAGTTACTGCCGGAGATTGTGGTGCTCAAAGAAGAATGCGCTTGTCAGTCAACCGAAACGCAAACTAAAGTCGAGAACTAGAGTAGGTAAAATATCCGTGATTAGGAATGTCTTCATTTAACTAATACTATATTGAACCTCTTTTCAAAATCTTGTCAAAGGATTTTCCAGGGTTTACAACTACGAAGTATGCAAAATTTTGTAGTTTACGATGTTTGTGTTCGTACACAGTAATTCAATGATTATACTACGGTCGGTCGACAATAGAAGCGAAAAGTTACCACACCTTCGTATAATTGTTTGCCGACATCTCTGCTTATCTGTTATGTTAAAACTATTTTCAATTATTTATCTGGAGAAGTATGCAGAAGTGTTCGACTCCATCCAATTTTAAGCTAGGCTCGATTTCCGCCGCAGGGAGGAGCACAGGCTCATTCCCGAACAGCGGCTGGTAATCGAGCCTAATTTTAAGCTTGCGTTATGACTCTCAGAAATCTGCATGTTTCATGAAGTCAGATTACCAACTCTTCGTGTTCATTGGCATCTTTATAACTCTTTACAAGTGTAAGAGCTGTAAATTAATTCTTCAGTCTTTTTTTTTGTACCTTTAAAACCCAAATTGACCCGACAAGTTGTCGATCCTGGCCTAAATTACTACGCGGCTATCTCGACTGGCGACCCGCACTTCGAAATGGAAAAAATAGATACATCACAGTCATCCAAATCATAGCTAGACTCCGAATTGTAATGCTAGATGATACAGTTCTTTCACTTAAAAATCTTGTCACGTTTTCATAAAAATGTAAATCACAAATAACCCAAAAATGTTCCGACAGACCTAGAAGCTCAGTCAAAAGTCTCCTGAGTGTTTTAGTCCGGTTAACGAAGTGACGTCACTAGTAGCCGGACCGAGATCCCTCGTTGTGCGGTCGCGAAAATATGTTAAAACCCTTCAAACGCCTGTAGAAACGCAGGGATTTCGTAAATCCATACATTTTTTACGCTGAAGTAATCAGGGAAACTAGCAGATCCTACTAAATGAAAACAATTGGGAGGTTAGTGGCGCTTTGAGAGATAAACCAGGATTTTCCATTTGATCGGAAATCACAGTGCGCGTAGTTAAAAATCTCATTGTGGAACAGCTTTCATGAAATATTTTTCCTATGCGGTACAGCCCAGAATCACTTGAGATTAAGGTTGTGATAAGTCGAATGTTTTCCTTTTCAAGGTTATAAAAATTATGTGGTGGGGGGGAGGGGGGCTATTACTGTCAGTGAAAAACGCACGCCTTACTTCCAGTAAATTACAACCCCGACTTGTCAACAACGATAAATAATCGAATTAGAGTTGCTATTATCGAAAGAAAAATTCAAAGAAAACCTTGTGCAATGAAACGAAACAAACAGAATACAGCACCGAAGTAAAATCAGGCATAAAGGCTGATTTTCACTAGCGACGGAGTCGTAATCGGAGTTGTAAGAGCGCTTTGTGAAAATCGAAAATCGGAGTCATAAGCTCGACGGAATCGGAGTCGGGAGAATCACAACGTTTCGATTTCTTCCGATTTCGTTTACGACTCCTCGGCTTATGATCCAGTGAAACTGACTAGATTGTTGGAGTCAGAAGCAGAAGAGGAAGACCAACCAATCATCATAAGGCTTGTAATCGAGTATTGGCATTGGTTTCTTCTTCCGCTTCTGCTTCCGACTCCCTACAATCCAGTTTTCTCTCGATCGTAAGCGACAGAGTCATTAGCAGAATCGATGTTCTCCTTCCGACTCCGTTAGTTTGATTTTCACTAGATCGTATCACTCTACACTTCTGATTACGACTTTGACTACAACGCCGTCGCTTGCAAAAACTAGCCTTAAGAGATTTTTACAAAGCACCAAAAGCAGAACCCGATTAATTCCGTCCGAAGTTTTCAAATTGAGCTCGAAGGAACGAATTCGCGTATGCGGTCTAACTTCGCGGTCAAGGTCTGCACTACGATTATTTTAGTTTTCAATAGATATGGGTATGTCTTTTTACTTATTCAGCTGCATTGGCCTAGAAATTAAACTGTTTCTTTACAGCAAGGATTCTGTTCGACAAAAATACACTTGCATCGTCTCTTGAGGACGAAAATAGAATGTAAAACGCATTTGCAGAAAAATATACGGAAGAAAAGTATTGCAATTATTGAGATTCTTTACCTGTAAATCTCCTCTTTCTCCTGAATATATTCTATCACCAATTATTTGCACCACGCGTAGATTTCAACTTCCTAATGCAGTCTTCATTGGACGCTGTTAAACTACACGCGTCATCCTGTTTTTAAAAGTATCAAACTCAACTTTTGCGCGCGCCTGATTGCCCTGCCCGGCACACGCCTAGCAGTTGTAACAGAGCATTTATACCTGCTGAAGATAAAGGCTTCGACGGAAACTATAAATTGTGTGCCGGGAACGAAAACGTAAGTGTAACGTGAATAGTTCTAAGCTGGTCTCTCTGCCACTCTGTCACGCCAAGCTAACGATCACTATGCCTAACCAGATCACATTATTAAACCAATACGTTTGAATTTTTTGCTCTCCCGGGCCGTTGTTTTAGAAAAAGTTACCGAGGGGGGAAGAATGGTCAAAAAAAGAGAAGCGAAAGTTTCACTGGTATAACTCTCAAATTTAGGGCAAGTTTGCACCGCAAAACTGCGCTTCCTCGCTTGATAGTAGCCGCACATGCAGGCTCTCAGCAAATCAGGTACGTGCTGGCTTACTTTCATAGGATTGATTGAGCTACACCGGGTTAAACTTTTTGCCAAACCGGTGGGTTGCTTTGGCCCTAGACTTCATATTTTATTTCTATCCTGAAGTAGAGAGTTTGTTAAAACAGACACCGAGTAATATTGTCATGGCTCATCTTACATGTAATAACTAACACTAGGAACTAAAAGGAAAAGTAAACTCAAAGGAACTGAAAGGCTGAAATTCAAATTAAGTAATAATAATAATATTTGATATTTTTATAGCGCAAATATGATCAAACACGCTTTAAGGCCTTGCAAATTTCGCTGTGGTCAGTGGCTTTGATACCCGCAGTTAGGGGTAGAAACCAACTTCCTGATATTAAAGAAACTACTAATCTGGCCAGGACTCAGCAGAACAATTGTCATGATTATAGTTGTCCGTCTTTGCAAGCGTTACGGAGCGGGAAATGGCTATTGCATACTAGTTGCATTCAAAGTTCGAATAACATTAAATTTGGTTAAACATTCAATGATAAAAATAAGCGAAAGAAGTTTTACACAACTCCATGTCATCCTTTGCAAGTGAAAATAAAATTGGTAACTGAATATATATCATGCGAGGCGATACGTGACAAAACGCGGCCGTTACTTTCGGATGGTTAAAAAACGTTTGTATGGTAATTCACAGTCGTTTCAGACGAACCACAAGCGTAGCACAGTAAAAAATTCCTTTTAGGTATACTACTAACCAACTACCCTCCTAAACAAAGCAGGCTGTACAAACAAATAGAGGCCCCAATGTTGGTACTGTTGGAAGAAAGGTATGGTCGTATTATATCGCAACGTCACATGCTTAGAACTTTAATATGACGTCAAATATAATTCAAACATATAATTTTATTGTATTCGAGGGGTAATCTATTCTTCACAGGGCTGCTACTGTAGGGGGCTCGTTACTTTCGGGATTCAATGGGAAAGTAAAAAATTATTTTGACTTTCGGTGAATCGATATTTTCGGGGGGGGACCGTTACTTTCGGAATTCTACAATATCCATTATTTACTGATTTATATTATATTATTAAGGTCTATTAATATCAACCCTAAACCTAACGCTATGTACACTTGGTATGGTAAGCCTTTCAATAAGTCAGTAGAAGAAAAGAGAGGTTTTCTTTTTTGGCTAGTTATTACAGTAAAGAGCACAGCACAGCACAGCGAAGTGCGATGACTAACTTTATAAAAAGGTCACATAGGTGCTAGTACAGGAAGGGACTGATTGCCTGACCATAAAGTAGTGGAAATTAAGGCATTGGGTTTTTCGCAATTCAGCAAACCAGCGCTAAGTAATGGATTCTCTTGTGCCGTATGATTTGATTTCCCGTTCGTGTTTTCGGTTAAAATTATTGAGAGACTGGAGACTGGGACGTTTCCAATGTTCAGTTCCCCAAACGGAAAAAGAGTAGCTCTGTAGCTAACCTACCAATTCAACAAAAATTTCTTGGGGTTTTAATTTGGCGATAAGCTTAAGTGGTTTTCGATAACCTTTTGAACAAATCTTTTATGAAGTGGTGACTGATTTCACTTTGTAATGCACGTTGAATTGGTAACCAATGAAATGTCTTATCGTCATGAAAAGGGGCTTCCCCGATTTCCGAGAATCGAAAGTACTGGGAAACGCTTAGTTTTCATCTCTGTCTGTTGCATATCAACAGGTCATAACTTTGGCGAACCTTCTCAAACATTTATAAGCATCGTATTGAAATTGAGTAAATCTCTATGTCACAATCTAAAGTAAAATATCATAGACTCCATCTCGATGAGGAGACTTATGGGACGTCCAGTGAGAAACACACGAGTAACAAACTCTCGTTCGTCACCTGGTCCAAGGCAGCACCTGTCTTGGTGATTGTTTTTGTTCTGAGCTTATTGCTCATAATTGTGATTACCAGCAAATATCACGACAAGGAAGGTGAGTACATATAGCATTGCTACCGGCTCTTGACGTCTACTTCTTGATCAGTGCTGCTATCATGTCCTTTCAAATGTACAAATGTTGATTCAAAAAATAAAACGCTTCGCTTGGCACATTCTTAAGAAATTTTTACGTCGTGTATTTCATATGTTTATCAAATAAAATTAGCGTTATGTGTATAAAATCGTAACATTACTCATAATAATCGTTATTTGTTTGCACTGAAACCGGAGTAGTGAATCGACTCTTTATTTTAAAGCGTGCAAGCGACGAGCGTGTTTACCTCAGAATAGCTTCGTCGATCTATCACTCATAAACGATATGCTACGCTGCGTGTGCGATCGGCTTGTCACAATTTCAGACTGCAGACCACAGATTATCCTTTCCATTACCGAAAGCAAACTGTAAACAGGTTAACCAGAGCGAAAATGTGCGGGTGACAAACTCCTCGATTTTTCGGAATATACGCTTGGTGAACCGTCAGGGAAAAACTTCCTCTAGCTGTATTTTAATACGAACGATAATCACAAAAAGTTCCTTTTTTTCCATTATCTGGATGCACAACACTCAGATAAACTCATCTGGGTATCATTAGAGTTTTGGTGGTTTCTAATTCATGTCTCTGATTCTCTGTTATCGTCCATAACAGATGAAAACGAAAGCACAAGTTTTACCGCGTCAGTTGACTGCAGACAGATGCCATTCTGTGACTCCAACTCGACATGTAAAGCAACATTCAGACACAAAAATCGTTACATGTGTATTTGTAACATTGGCTTCAAAAGGAATGGTTCTATTTATGCTGATGGCCTGCCATGTGAGGACGTTGATGAGTGCAAAAGCAATATGCACAATTGCAGTGTTCATGCACTCTGCAATAACACCATTGGCTCTTATGACTGTAGTTGTCTCCCAGGGTTTTATGGAAATGGTATATCATGTGAAGATCTCGATGAGTGCAAATTTAATATGCACAATTGCAGTGTTTATGCAAACTGCAATAATACTATCGGTTCTTATGATTGTGCTTGTCTTCAAGGATTCCATGGAGATGGCATGTCCTGTCAGGATATTGATGAGTGCAAAGACAATGTGCACAATTGCAGTGTTCATGCATTCTGCAATAACACTATTGGCTCCTATAATTGTACTTGTCTCCCTGGATTCAAAGCCGATGGATTGTCTTGCAATGACATCAATGAATGTAAAAAGAATACGCACAACTGTAATGCTGATGCATCCTGTAAGAACATTATCGGCTCCTATGATTGCATCTGTCACCCAGGTTTCATAGGGAATGGATTGTCTTGCCATGACATCGATGAATGCAAGGATGGAACTCACAAGTGTCACACATATGCACAATGTGCAAACACTGAAGGCTCTCATGAATGCACCTGCAATTCTGGGTTTCGCGGTAATGGTAGAGTGTGCCAAGATATTGACGAATGTTTGCATGGATCATATAACTGCAGTTCGCATGCGACTTGTAAGAACACTGTGGGCTCATATTCATGTTCGTGCAATGACGGTTTCGATGCTAATGGTCGTGTTTGTTTTGACATCGATGAGTGCATAGAGGGAAGTCATCTTTGTGATGGTCACGCCCACTGTGTTAACAATCTCGGTTCTTACAGCTGCTTCTGCAGAAAAGGCTACACTGGAAATGGACGATTAGGATACTGTAACGGTAAGTACCGGATGAATAATTTGGGTCTCGTTGATATCGTTTTTAAATTTGTCCCCACTAAAAAGTGCCAGGGCGTCGTTACAGGATCGAGTTGTGTTTGAATTTTTTTTTTAAACTTCATTGAGAAGAGGAACTAAAATAACTAACGTGCTGATAACGACCTAACTCTCTTTTGTTTAGACATCGATGAATGCAGAGATAGAACAGAAAAATGCGGCTGGGATGCGCGTTGCATTAACACGCAAGGCTCTTACACCTGTAGCTGCAATTCCGGTTTCGATGGTGACGGAATGGTATGTACTGATGTAGATGAGTGCACACGGGGTGACCACGACTGTCATCGGAAAGCGAAGTGTATTAATACAATAGGATCATATCGCTGTTCTTGTTTAAATGGATACCACGGAAACGGCAAACAGTGTGAAGGTAAGCAAGTCATTCAGGTTCACTTTCGTTGCCTTATTACATTAATCGCGATAAAGCATAGAGCTGGCTTAGTTCCGCAACAGAAATAGCAAATTATAATGACTATAAAGTTAAATGTTTAAATTGGAGTAAATTTAGCAAAACATTTGGCATCTACTAAGTGTAAGTATAATAGCGCACGTTGATACCGGGTTTTTTTTTTTTTTTAGTGTTACATTTACGTTTTACATTTTTGTTTACTTTTTATTGCATTTTGCCACTTTACAATAAATTTACATAAAGTGGTTAAAGTTAAGATAATATATATAACGAGGAAACCTAAAAGAAATCGGGAGTGTCCCTCAATATGGGGAAAGTAGAATACTGTTCTTGGTTTGTCTAGTCTCATACCAACACTCCAGTTTTTCCGTCGTCACCTCTCATTTCAGTTATTAAATTGTAATTTGGATGCATGGAAAGTGTAATTATACGATGGCAAACCACGTTTTTCGAATTCAGGTTTGGAAAATAGCAGACTGTAGTTTTTGTCAATGTTTCTCATATCATCAAAAATAAGAAACAAACAGCATGGAATAAACATGTTGAACTTGCACATTTTTTGATTAAGACTTGACGTTTCGTATGTACTCTACCTACATTTTCAAAAGTAACCGTTAAAATTTATTACAGCTATCTATATATAAATTGAATAAATAAGGTCTCTGTGATTTCAATGGAAGCCTGTTTTGCCCTTCAGCAAATTTCAAAGTGATGCACTTGATGTTATGTCAAGTGGTTTAAACGTGGTCAGCAATAGGTAAAGTATTATCATTTTTATCGAGGACCTTAAAGTGTTCGGTTTTCTTATCATTTTGTCATCGTTTAGTTTTACCAGTGTACTACAATCCCAGCAATTTGCTTATTTATTCAAGAAATTGAGCTAGCTTTCAATGTCAACGTCGGAATTTTACCCTAGTTTTTCTTTTTACTGTTAAGTTTGCTTAATCTAGGTTCCAGAACACTCACCACTATTACATATAAATAGCTGTTTTCAGTTTAACGGTTACTTTTGAAATTGTATGTAGAGTAACATACAAAATGTCAAGTCTTAATCAAAACTGTTCAAGTTTAATATGTCTATCACTGCTGTTTGTTTCGCGTATTTTTGTTGAAACTATGATGGCCTAAGAACGAGAGTATTTTCTCATATTATCTTGTTTTCTTTTGCAGCTTCGTCTACCGCAAACCAAGCACAATCAATAAACAAACAAACCGACCACCAAGAGCCTCCTAACAGAGCTTTTCTTCCTATTATTATGATAATTATTGCTTCTGTGTTTGGGTTTATTTTCATTATTGCTCTTTTTGTTTGTTGTGTTATTTGTTTATGTAAGTAGAATCTTCAGAAACTATAGATGTTCCATCCGTAACTCTGTAACTAGCTCATTCCAAAGATTGAAATAACCGTTCTCAGTTTAAGCACATAAACAAAATAAACAGGCAGTGGATGGCGACCTCAGTGACTGCCTAATCTTTTATTTTAGTTTAAAGCATTTATAGTATTTATAGAAACATTGTGATACGGCTAGCAAAGATGTTCAAACAAGCCAACCCAAAAAGAATAAAAAATATTGTGAATATCATTGTAATTACAAGTAATGCTTTTTTTTCTAGCTGAAGTAGTGATAAAAGTACGCTTTTCTCTGAAGTCTGCACTTAGAGGTTAGCAATTGACAAAAGAAGACACGCAGACCCATGCAGTAAGTAGTGCGTTGCCCCAAAAACAGAACAAAAGAAGTTCTGTCGCACGTCGTGTTGCTAGTAAATGTTTTCCGTTCGTACCGCCGAGGAAAGAACATCTTGTAAACTTCGAAACTAGTCAACGACAACGAATTTCGAAACTGATAGTAAACCAGCGATTTTTCATTTCCAACTCTCACAGCGTAAAATTGTTTGTGAGATAGAGACCAAAATATCTAATTTTTTGGGGTTTTGTTTCAAGCTTAGTCCCAACACAAGAATAAAGTTATCAATCAAGTAACTTACCCAGATATAGTCTATGGGGAAGGAGGATCTGCCCCAAAGGGGTGACAATAATATTTCAGGTTGGAGCGGATTGATAAAAGACTAAGTCTGTGTATGGCACAGAGATGACGTCATAAGGTCACTGGTGTCACTTGTGCTCTGAATGATAGAAACGGTTTTATTTTCACAAATCAGTCAACCAACCGAAAGCAATGAAACGTAACGTTTATAATTTGATTTTTCGTTCTTGTTCTCCGTTGACTGACGAGAGAAGGATATCGGACAGTCTTCCTTTCCGAATGGAAAAAAGAACAATATCACTGGAGGTACACTGACTTAACTACAGTGTCCGAACGAATTTTCCCCACATCTAAATGTTCGTTTTATATGACTGTCACAATCGAAATGTCCTGCGTTTCGGCTAAATAGTATAAAGTATATGCGTTTTCCGATAACCTTTCGAACAAATATTTGATGATCACTTCATCATACACGTGATATCTGAATGGTAACCAATCAATAGTCGTTTCTTCAGATAAAGGGGCTTCCCCGATTTCCGAGAATCGAAAGTACTGAGAAACGCTTAGGTTGCATTTCAGTTAGTTGCGTATGAACGGCTTTAACCTTTGTTTGTGAATCTTGCTAAGAATACATTAACGACGAAAGGAGAATACAGTATGTCAGAATCTCCGGCGAAATATCATAATCTGAATCACCCCAATGAAGTGACTGATGCCACATCCTATAAGAAACACACAAGTAAGAAACTGTCGATAGTGCTAAAGATCGAAGAATTGATGATGAAGTGGAATAAGGCCACCTCCAAAGAGAAACTGATGGTGATCATGGCATTTTTAGTAGTGTTACTGATTGTGACAGCGGTGTGTTTTGTTCTCATATTTGAGACCTCCACTACTGGCAAGGAAGGTAGGTAAATACATAAATGGTAAACATGTACAAGGAAAGTAACTACAAATATCAGGTTGTGTTCTAGTGCATGTTTAGCGCTGCCATAGTATTAATGATCGTGTCATGCAGTCGACGAGTTGGGCGAATAAAATGCCCCGTTCGGCACATCCTGCAGGAATTTCTGCGTCACATATTAAATAAGAGGGGCTCCAATTCCAACGGATCGTTTTGGTTAATTATCTATTCGGAAGGCCGGAGTTGTTATTCGGAACTTTCGTGACATGAGAAATTTAATGCTTATTGTTTACGTATGGATAAAAATGTCGTTTTGGGAACCGAAAAACAAGTCAGCTATGTTTTTCGGAAAGGCAAAAGACCAAAGGTTTTCGGGATAGGAAAAAAGCCCTACATTCGAGAAGACTCGAAAATTTTATAGCGCAGCTTAAATTATGAATATAGCTTTAAAGCACTCCAAATAACCTCAAAAGCGTTTTAAAAGCGTTTGTGAAAAAATATGGTTGTGTGCCCCAGAAATAAAACTGTATTTTGTATGTATTTTTTTAATTTACTTTTTTACAATATAATATAATACATTATGATGCATTACAATATAATATATTACTTACAATATACTGCTTACTTACACTAACACTAACACTTACAGCTAATCACACTAACACTATAACACTTACGCCTAATTACATACATTATTTACGTATTTACAATACGGATTACTGACAAAATTACAATACTTTCCTTACATTTCTCACTTTTTTTTCTTTAATTAATATTATTATTTTACAATAATGCATGTATGAACTTCTAGTTCTTTGTTCCCCATATGAAATACCAATTTGATGAATTTAATAAAAAACGAAAGAAAAAAATTAAGAGAAAATAAAAGATAACACACGAAGAGGTTTGTTAACAATGGTTGTCTATGACTACCTTAAGTTGAATTCTCAATTTTCCATTGCATTTTTATCTTATTTATAAATTGTAAATTATTAAGATTTTGCTCACTAATTTTACAACTATATGTGTACCTTTTTATTAGTAAGATAAGCAAATCCAGTTGGTGTCGGAGGTCATCATTAATAGCAGGAAGGGAGTAATTCTGAAGAAAAATTTGGTCGACCGATAAATATATGTCAGTGTTGTTGCATTTTGTATGTATAAAAACGTAACATTTGTTATTTATTATTATTATATTTGCTTCTGGTCTGGCACCGAGTAACAAAGCGACATTCACTGCTTTATAAAAGGGCCACGACATGGACAATGAAGATTGCGCGGGTAGAAATAGCTCTCTGTATCCTGCACGATGCACGCCTGCAAGCAGGACGCGGATAATGAGCACCCCCAACGATACGCAACTGAAAACAGGCAATCGAAGCACTTGCCTCGATAAAAATTTGGACTGATTTTTTTTTAATTTTCTCATGTTTTCATAAGAGGCTATGCATTAAAAAATATATCAATATAAAATAAGCATTATTCTCAGATACCGCCACAGTAAAATTTTAGTCTGGCAGAAGCCATGCGCTACACTGCGCATTCGACTGACAAACACCTCCTGCTCGAAAAACAAATCGCACAAAGGCCTCTCATCTATGCAGCTATCTGAGTAAGGTTTTCTGTCCTTTGCTACGAACTTTACGATAAGGCTTTTCTTTGTCCATCCTCTTTTTGCCCACCGCTTAAATACACTTATTTGGATATCAATTCAGTATCGGCGGTTTCTTGATATCTTTGATTCTGTTTCATCTTTCTAAACAGATAGCATGAACAAATCAAGTTTGGCCACATTGGTTGACTGCAGACAAAAGCCCCTTTGTGATTCCAATGCTACTTGTAAAGCTGAATTCAGAGACAAACATCGGTACATTTGTGTTTGTAACACTGGTTTCGAAGGAAATGTATCTTCTTCTGGAAATGGCAAGTTATGCCAGGATATTAATGAATGCAAAGGCGATATGCACAACTGCAGTGCTTATGCACACTGTAATAACACCATTGGCTCTTATCATTGTACTTGTCTTGATGGATTCCATGGAGATGGCATGTCTTGTCAGGATGTTGATGAGTGCAAAGGTAATATGCATGATTGCAGTGCTTATGCACTCTGCAATAACACCATTGGTTCTTATGATTGTGCTTGTCTCGAAGGATTCTATGGGGATGGCATATTCTGTCAGGATGTTGATGAGTGCAAAGGTAATATGCATAATTGCAGTGCTTATGCACGCTGCAATAACACCATTGGTTCTTATGATTGCGCTTGTCTAGATGGATTCCATGGAGATGGCATGTCTTGTCAGGATGTTGATGAGTGCAAAGGTAATATGCATAATTGCAGTGGTTATGCACACTGTAATAATACCATTGGCTCTTATGATTGCGCTTGTCTTGATGGATTCCATGGAGATGGCGTATCATGTCAGGATGTTGATGAGTGCAAGGCTAATATGCACAATTGCAGTGCTCATGCATTTTGTAACAACACCATTGGCTCCTATAACTGTACTTGCCTACCAGGATTCCAAGGAACTGGATTGTCATGCGATGACATCAATGAGTGTAAAACGAATACACACAACTGCAATGCACA
>JAEMPF020028784.1:0-11263 GCA_022496165.2 Catalaphyllia jardinei
TTGTGAGTCAGAGTCAAGATCTTGAACTGGAATAATTTCATCATTTCCTGCTTCAATAACATCATAACCAACCTCATCACTTATCGGCTGAAAGACATTCATGAGATTCTGATACTTAGACTGTTCTAAATTTTTTGCATACAGATAAACTTTATCAAAATATAGCAGATTGTAGATCATATGCATTAATGTGTTTGTTTTCCCTGAACCACTTGGACCGCAAATCAGCATCCGAAAACATTGATGAGGCATGAAATTGTATAGTTGTCTGACGTTTGAGACCACATCGTCTTCAACATCATAATTCGGTATTCTCATTATATTATATTGGTATATTATTTCAACATGGTGTTTAACATGGTGTTCAACATGATGTTCAACGTTGTTTTTTATATTTGATTTGTCATTTTTATATAACGTAATAATATAACAAAAATGAGTTTGCTTAAATGGAAAGAACTCGCAAAAAGTAAAACAAAATTAGGGAATAAAATCAATTATGTCCATGACCTAATCACACAACATAAAATCGGTCAGGAGACAAGCCAATCATCATTCGAAAAGGTATTCAAACCAGTGACAAGTAAATTAGATGGTGTAATTGTAAGTAATTTGGATTTAAGAAAACCTAAAAATAAAAAAAGACCACCAAAGAAAGCTGAGCCTCGTATTGACTATATGCCTGAAGTTGATCCATATGAAGACATGGATGTAGAAGGTCTGATTAATTTTAGTGATTATGTACCACCACAGCAGGAGAAACAAATAGTATCAAAACCTCCAACATATGAAGAATCGTTGGCGGATCTTTTGGAAGGGAAGAAGGAGATTCATATCAATCCCCAATATTTTCCGGAGCAGTCAACCGAACTGGAGCAGCCACCTGGATATGATGATGATGAAGAAATTGATTATACAATAGATGATGATGATATAACGAAAGAAGCGTTGAATGATTTAGGTATGACGAACTATGAGAGTGTTGATATGGTTCTTAAGCAGCCGGACATGACACCCCGAAAAAGCGAACTATATCTTAATAAAATAATAAAGGATGCGAAATTTAGGAAGAAACAACTTGCAGGTTATAAGTCAGGTGTTACAAAAAGATACTATAAAGGGGATATATCAGCAGCTGAGAGGCAGATGAACAACAAACGGATAGACAATGCAAGAGCTGTATTGAATGAATGCATAAAACATTATGATACTAAACTGAAAACAATGAAAGGTTATGGGATCAAAGGGCAAAGAAGAAAACAGAGAGGTGGGAATGTTATGTTTTTCAACGATCCCAAACAGCTTCTCAAGAAATTAGAATTGATTATTGGTGAAACCGTTGCAGGCAACACATCAATTAAGATGAGAAATATAGGAGTTAGTATACTGGACACATTATTGAGAATGTCAACAATAAATAGACCGCAGTATAATAAATTGTATAATCAGTATTTCAAAGTATAATTGTGTAAAGTTTTTATATACATGGATCGCGAGATTGTTTTATCATCATACAGCGTCAAAGATCAAGGAAACAACACTCCTCAGAATTTTATAACTGAATTCAACAGGCCTATAATATTGGATAGCAATTCTCAATATGTAGTTGGTTTGAACCGAATCATTAACATGTCGTTCGCATGGTTCAATGTAAATTCATCATACAACAATCAGCTAATAAAGTACAGTTCTGATAATGGTTCAACATTTCACAACATCACTTTCTCAGCAGGAGTCTGGAACTATACTGACTTTGATACATACATCAAGGACATAACAAAGATTGTCAAAGATGGTGCTAATAATAATGAGTATCCCATCACTCTCGAATTCGATAATACAACATTCAGGGTCACAGTCACATTAGCCAAGAATTATCAACTTGATTTAACTGCAAGCAATTTCAATGACTTGATTGGGTTTGATAAAGAAATATTGAAAAATCAACAGAATATAGGACCAAAAGTGCCTAATCTCAGTCAAGACACAGACATTCTTAATATCCACTGCGACCTTATCAATGATTCACTTGTAGACGGTCAAGATACAGACATCATTTATTCCTTCTCAACCAGTGTGCTTCAACCTAGTTACTCCTTTACCATCGAACCAAGAAGAGTTACATTTAATCCAGTCAACAAGAATAATATAAATAGTATTAGGATACATATTACGGATGGAAAAAGGAGATTAATTAACCTGAATGGAGCTGATACATCTTTTTCATTAATCCTGAAAAAAATAATATAACATAGTATTATAATGAAACCATTTGAATTCACTAGGGTTTATCATCCAAAACTTGGTATTTTTGTGGATAAACATGTAGGATCAGGGATTATCGTTGATAATATTTTCAAACCAATGAAGAGTGCTGCGTCATCTGTTGTAAAAAAGTTCGCCAAGAAATCAGGTGAGAAAGCATTAAAATCAGTAGGTGAAAGGGGTAGAGTAAAATTATGTAATATATTAATATAATGGCTTTCAGAACAAGTGAATATTTGCAAAGATATGAGTTGGTTCGATTTCAGTTGAATGATGTTATTGAGATCCCAGCTAATGATCAACACCAACAAAAAAATGGGTACAAGTTCACAATCAATGATAGGTCTGCGTTCTATGATTGGTACAATGCTTATTTTGAGGTGCAGTTTCAGTTACAGGTATTGGCTGATGGTACAGGTGTTCCAGATGCAACCCGATGAACAGTTATTAATGGAGCTCATTCATTAATTAACCATTTAACAATAAAGAGTGCTGGTAAGATTGTATACGAAACTGATAATCTTCATAAAGTAACTTTTGTTAAGAACCTCTTGGAATACAGTGATGATTTCAGTCGATCGGTGGCTAAAGATAGCTTTTGGTATCTGGATGTAGCAAATTTGGCTGATATGACTGCTGCTGGAAATACAGGATTTGAGGCTAGAAGGGAGTTGACGAAAAGAATTGGTGAAGGTGGTGGAGCTGAGAATGCCGCCAAAGATGTCAATGTAATTATACCTCTTAATCGATACGGTTTTTTTGAAGAGTTATATGATAAAATGTTGGTCCCAATGTAACTTCAGTTCGATATACAGTTATAGAATGACGCAGAATTAATATATAAGGTAGCTGCAGCAGATGCCAGTCGAGTGGTTGTCAATAGATTCTTACTTTGGGTTCCGAGACTAGTACCAAAGGACACTTTATACGATAAGTTTATTCAATCCTTTTTGTCGAAGAAATCTTGAACGTATAAAAGAGAATTGTATACATCTTCCAATCCAACACGGAGCAGTGGATTCTTCCAGATCTCACCAAGTATTGACAATGTTGTTTCCGTCTTTGTTTACCTCCAACGAAATAAAACAAACAATGAAGATACAAATCCTTACCACTTTGATACTTTCAAACTGAATGCGGCTAATAATAATAGCAGTCTCACGTCATGTAGATTGGAATATGGAAATGGAGTATTCTATCCAGAAACTGAATACGATACAGAATCAAAAGTAAGGATCTTCAACGATGTGATGTCATATGGAATGAGAAAGAATAATTAACTCAACATGTCTAATTACAACTCTCTTTATTCTCTCATATATTTTGATTTCTCCTATCAAGCGGATAAAATAACTAGAGACCCAAAGCAATTGATATTCAGGTATAAACTGAGCGTAAATACTGCTGCAAATGTCCGTATCCACGCCGTCGTCCTATATGATAATACTATCGTCATCGACAAGGTGGGAAATGAATTGGTTATAGTATAAAAGCATTGATAAGAATGAGACATTCTTAATTCAGATATGTTTTGTAATAGGAAATTATATAACATATATTATATACAAGAAATGACTCAGCTTTTTGCAATAAATGTTAAACTATCAAAACATCAGAAGAAGAATATTGGTGATGCTTATAGTAAAAGAGAAACAGTTGTCATAAGGCTAACTAATGACTCTCTTCATGGGAATGACACTCTACATGTCCCAGCTACAGTGAAGAAGAGATTGGAGAAGAATCGGAAATTGAATAAAGGTATGGACATCAAACTTTCCAAGACTAATATCAGAAAGCAAGTTGGTGGCAGTTTACTAACCTCAGTTCTGGCTTTTGCGCGTGCATTTGGACCAACCATTGCTAAAACAATGGGATGAGCAGCTTTAGCAGGGGCCTCCAGTGCAGGAGCACAACAAATTGTTAAAAAGATATCCGGAAAAGGACAAACTGGAGGTTTCCTCATTCCACAAAATAAGATTGATAAGCTTATTGCAAACAAACATCTTCTAACTGCAAAACAGAAGAAAGATATATTGGACGCTCTTCAAACAGGTTCAGGTGTTCACATAAGACCAACAAAGAAGCAATCAGGTGGTTTTCTTGGTACTCTACTTGCCAGTATTGGGATTCCAATGGTTTTAAAAGCTTTGACCGGAAAGGGTGCCCCCAAGATTGGATCACCTAACCCACCTCCAAAAGGGGGAAGAGGAGCTCCGAGAATAGGTGCATATAGGCCTCCACCGTTTTTTGGCAGTTGGGGTGACAACCAAGTTGGTATGGGAAAAAAAAGACAAACAAAAAAAAAAAAGGAAAGGGTCTACTATTAGGACCAAACAGCCCGTTCAATCAAATTCCACTTCTAGGAGCAATACTGTGAAAGCAAAATTCCACGAAGACATCCCATTAAGCAATTATGTTCTGTTAAAATGGTGTAGATATCTCAACATCCCAATCAATGATGTTTTATCAAGAGATGGGAAGGTTCCACATAATCATAACCAAGCATTATTTATCTACAATCTTGAACCATCATATATGAGTGGAAGCCATTGGGTAGCTACTTATGTAAAAGATGGTGTGGTAAATTATTTTGATAGTTTTGGTATGCCTCCTTTTCAAGAAATGGTAAATCATGCGAAAAGAAAGAATTTAACTCTGCTTCATCAAAATAATCAAATTCAAAATATAAATACATTTACATGTGGATACTTTTGTTTACATTTTTGGAATGAAATGAATAAGGGGAATTCGTATCATGATTTATTAAAAGTGTTCAATATATATGATACAATGGATAATGAAAGATTCATCAAATATTATTTCAAAAATATATAATTTATATATATAAATGGTGAAATCATATTGTGTTAAACAGAAGAAGCAAACTGAATGCGTTCCAGGTAGTGAACGATATGCCAAAGCTAAAAATGGGCGTATGATGTTAAAGTGCACTTGTGCTGAATGTGGGATAATAAAGACTAAATTCATCAAGAACAAGGGAAACTAATGGAGCCCTCACAAGCTGGGGGCTTACTTGGAGAACAACTGCTTAAAAGGAGTGTTAAAGGTTTATTCAATCTGGGACGAGCTGGTGCTGCAAAGGCTGTTAAATCAGATATAGTCAAACAAAAAAATAAAAGAGACGGTTAATCAGTATCTTGATCAAGCTTTGGACAGTTTCACATCAGACTTATCAAAAAAATTGGATCCAACACGTACACCCATAAAACGGAATTTCACTCGGCGGCGTGTAATCACAAATCATATCGATGAAATATGGGCAAGTGATTTGGTTGAAATGCAGCAGTTTAGTAAATGGAACAAAGGTTATCGATATCTTCTAATGGTTATTGATGTATTCAGCAAATATGGTTGGATCGGTCCATTGAAAGATAAGAAAGGTGAATCAGTCACTGAAGCATTTAAAACAATATTCAAGGAAGGCAGAAAACCACAATACATTTGGGTTGACAAGGGAAAAGAGTTCTATAACAAACATTTGAAAGACCTATTAGAGAAAAATGAGATTCAAATGTACTCAACTGAGAATGAAGAGAAGTCATCAGTAGTTGAAAGATGGAATAGGACAATTAAATCCAAAATGTGGAAGCAGTTCACAGTTCAAGGTAATACAATGTATATGGAAATGTTGCCTAAACTAGTAAAACAATACAACAACACAAAACATTCAAGCATAAAAATGACACCAATTGAGGCTTCAAAGAAAAAGAATGAGGGTATAGTTTACTTCAATTTATATGGTAATATTGAAACATGAAAACAGAAACCAAAATTTAAAATAGGTGATAAGGTTAGAATATCCAAGTATAAACGGAATGTGTTTGATAAGGGTTATACACCAAATTGGACAGAAGAAGTGTTCACAGTTGATAAGATCCAATACACTAATCCAATAACTTATAAAGTAAGAGATCTCAGAAATGAAGATATTCAAGGGAGTTTCTATGAATCTGAATTATTAAAAGCCAAACAGGATGTATTCCGCATTGATAAAGTCATTCGCAGGGATTACAAGAAGAAGCAAGCTTTCGTTAAATGGAAGGGATACAGTGATGATTTCAACAGTTGGATTCCAATGAAAGATTTAAGCGTAGTATAACACATAAACATTTGTTGAGAGATATAAATTGTATAAATCAATACAATTTATATTGTATAACAATCACAGCAAACGCTGTTATTCGCTATTCATGGTAGCCAAAAATAGTATTACTTTTGGCTATTACACTTTTTGATGTGCTTATACTTAGTGTTATTTTTGATGACTTTGCTGCATCTAGGACATTTGTATTCTTTATTCCACCATTCCAGTCGGTGTTTCTTTTTGTCCTCGTCTGATACCTTTCGTGGTCTGATATTGGCCGATTTTTTGTAATCAGCTGGTAAGTCTTCTTGTTTAATATATTCAAATGTATAAGAATGACCATCTTTCTTCGACACACCTGATTTGTAATAATTAGTACCCTCACACACCATTTTGATTGTTCCATGATTTATACCTAAGTGTTGTTGGGCTGCATAAATGCTGTAATAATATGAGGCTTCATTGGTGTTCTTCTTAATTGCTTTAACGCATTTCCTATTTTGATGATTTTTGGCAGCGAATGTATAATCACGGTCCTTTGTTGATTTCTTAAGATTTTGTTGATGGGTAACAAGCTGGAGATTGAGTAACCTATTATCATCTTTTTTATTATTAATATGGTCAATCTCTTTTCCCTCTGGTATTAATCCATTATGGCATTCCCAGATTAATCTATGGGCTTGATAATTTTTCTGCCCTGTTTGCCCATGCTTTCCTCACACAAAAATTCAAATAACCATTATTTTTCTTGTTCCCTCTATGAGGCACTTGTTTGAGGATATGTATGATTTCTCCATCTTTGGATTCAGCATATAGATTATAAATTGGATGAGTAGTAAAAACGCAATCGTTAACTATAATTTTTGTCATAATATTATTATATTGCGCCAAATCCTTATATCACTATCATAAAAATATATAGAAATATTTTTTCATAAAAATATATAGAAATTTTTTTCAGAAAAATATATAGATTTTTTTTTTCATAAAAAAATATTTTTTCATTTTCCATTAATACTTAAACGTTTGGCACAATTTATAATTATGGAAAAAAATTATCTCAACATATAATATGAAAACCCGCGATCTCTCAAAACTAACCAAATCTCAACTGATCAATTTGTTATTGAAGCAGAATGAGAAAATAGAACTATTATTTCAGCAAATTATGAAACAACCACCAAAAAATAACAATATAATTCTTCTACCACCAGAGTTCAGGAATGATTACAGACCAACACCTTTACCAAGAAAAAATGTCAAACAGATGGTTCAGGATTATGAAGACAACATCATTCCTCCACCACAGGAATTTAGGGATAAACCAGTCCCATTACCAAGAAAAAATGTAAAACAGATGGTACAAGAATATGAAAACAATATTATTCCTCCACCATTAGACTTCAAAGATGATTACAAACCAGTACCTTTACCAAGGACTAAGAAACCAGTCCCATTGCCAAGGACTAATAAACCAGTACCACTACCAAGGACTAATAAACCAGTCCCAACCCCTAGAACAAAAATAGAAGAAACTGCTAGAGCTCTGAAGGGTTACACAAAGTCCTTCGAAATCAGCATCAGAAATAATAAAGATCCTCTTGATCAACTGCAAAACACAAGAAAAGCAGTTGAATATCTTATTGTTAGGATGGTTACATCTATGAAAGGTCTAAAATTTGTTGAAACGCTCAAAGTGATATTCGAAAAATCAACAAATGATAAAATAATATACAAAATCGCTTATTTCAATAGCAAACCTATTACCATCATTAATAACACACAAAACCCTGAAGCATTACAATTATCAAAACAACAAATCCTGAATATGATAGCTCAATGGATTTCTGAAGGTTCTGGTTGGACCATTGAATCTGTTGACAATCATTATATCAATATTGTACAATATAAGCCAATGAAAGGCTCATCATACATTGAACTTCCCTCAGAACTCAGGCATCATAAAAAATGGTTAATCAATATGAAAAATGAGGATAATGGATGCTTCCGATGGTGCCACATCAGGTGTTTAAATCCTCAAGATAGGAACCCACAGAGAATTAAAAAATCAGACAAAGAATATGTTAAAAATTTAGACTACTCTGGAATTGAATTTCCAGTAACTACAAAGCAGTATAATAAAATTGAAAAGCAAAATGAGATTAATGTCAATGTATTTGGATATGAAAACAAACAACCATATCCCATCTTTGTGTCAAAAGAAAAATATGACAGACAGATGAATTTATTATTGATAACTGAAAATGATAATAAACATTATGTATTAATTGAAGACTTCAATAGGTTTATGTTCAACAAAACAAAGTATGAGGGAAAGAAGCACTTCTGCATGTATTGCCTTCAGTGTTTCAACTCTGAAATAGTTTTGAACAATCATAGAGACAATTGTATTCAAATTAATGGAGCACAAGCAGTAAAAATGCCTGATGCTGATAACAATATCCTAAAATACATTAATCATAATAAAGAAAAGCCTGCGCCATTTGTGATCCATGCAGACTTCGAGGCTTCAACAGAAAAAATATCTAGTTGCCAACCCAATAATAATAAATCATTCACAGAAGTATACCAGAAGCATACAGACTGTGGTTATGGTTATAAGGTTTTCTGTTGTTATAATGATAAATATAGCAAACCAGTTAAAATATATCGAGGTGAAAAGGCTGTGTATAAATTCATGGAAGCCATGTTAGAAGAAGTTAAATATTGTAAGAAGATTATTAGAAGAGATTTCAAACAATTGTTAGAAACAAATAATGGAGAAATTAAAATACCTGTTATATTCCATAATCTCCGTGGTTATGACAGCCATTTTATAATGCAAGAGATTGGAGCTATTGTTAAGAATAATACATTCATAAATAAAAAGGTGAAAAATTTCAAATGAATATTAATGCCATACCTAATAATATGGAAAAGTATATGGCGTTCATGCTTGGTAATAATTTAGTTTTCCTTGGCAGTTTCCAATTCATGAGCTCCAGTCTAGAAAAACTAGTGAGTAATATGCTGAAGAATCATTGAAATATACCTCTGAAGTATTTGAAGGTAAAAAATTAGATTTAATGACTAGAAAGGAAGTTTATCCTTATGACTATATGGATAGTTTTGACAAGTTCAGTGAAAAGCTACCATCAAAAGAAGAATTCTACAGTATTTTAAATAATGAGCATATATCTGATGAAGATTAAAAACATGCTCAAAATGTTTGGAATAAATTTAATTTGAAGAATATGGGTGAGTATAATGATTTATATTTGAAATCAGATATCCTATTATTAGCAGATGTATTTGAGAATTTCAGGAAAACATGTTTGGAATATTACAAGTTGGACCCATGCCATTATTTCACATCCCCTGGTTTATCATGGGATGCTATGTTGAAGATGACTAATATCAAATTAGAACTTATGACTGATATTGATATGTTTCAGTTTATTGAAAAAGGTTTACGAGGTGGTATCAGTTATATTGCTAATCGTTATGGTAAAGCAAATGATAAATATATGAAAGAATACAATAAGAAAGCGCCGTCCAAGTATATTATGTATCTTGACGCAAATAATTTATACGGTTGGGCTATGAGTCAGTATCTCCCAACAGGTGGATTCAGATGGATGACACAAAAACAGATTGATGAATTAGATTTGGCTAAGTATAAAGAAGACAGTAAGGAAGGATTGATATTAGAAGTAGATCTCAAATATCCCAAAAAATTACACGATCTCCATAATGATTACCCGCTGGCAGCAGAAAAGGTGGAAGTAACAAATGATATGCTATCTGATTACTGCAAAAAAATATCTGAGAAATATAATATATCAACCGGTTTGGTTCACAAGCTTATACCAACCTTAGGGAAAAAAGAAAAGTACGTTTTGCATTACAGGAACCTCCAATTATATATAGATCTTGGTTTGAAGGTTACTAAAGTCCATCGAGTACTTAAGTTCAATCAATCCCCTTGGTTAAAACAATATATCGATTTCAATACTGAGAAACGGAAAAATGCTAAGAATGCTTTTGAAAAGGATTTCTTCAAACTTATGAACAACAGCGTATTTGGAAAAACGATGGAAAATATCAGAAAGCGAGTAGATGTTAGATTAGTTACTGATGACAAGAAATTATTAAAATTAACCAGTAAGCCAACCTATGTCAGTAGCAAGATCTTTAATGAGAATCTGGTGGCTGTACATAAAATAAAAGAAACCCTTAGTCTGAACAGACCAGCATATGTAGGGATGTGCATCTTAGATTTAAGTAAGACATTGATGTATGATTTCCATTGCAACTACATCAAAGAGAAATATGGAAGAAAGGCTAAGTTATTGTTTACTGATACCGACAGCTTAACATATGAAATTGAAGCTAAGGATGTATACCAAGACTTTTGGAATGATAAGAATAAGTTTGATAATAGTGATTACTCTGAGAGCTCGCCGTATTTTGATAAGACAAATAAAAAAGTAATCGGAAAATTTAAAGATGAAGCAGCTGGAGTTCCAATCACTGAATTCGTCGGTCTACGATCCAAAATGTATAGCTATATTAAGGATAATCAACAAGGAGGAAAGACTGCTAAGGGAATCAAAAAGAATGTCATCAAGAAAAACATCACACATGAAAACTATAAAGATACACTCTTCAATAATAAACAGATGTTTCACAAAATGAAAACAATTAGAAATGAGAACCATAAGCTTGGTAGCTATAAAATCAATAAAGTATCACTCAGCTGTTTTGATGACAAAAGATATATACATGAAGATGGAATAACAAGCTATGCATATGGGCATAAGAATATTAAAAATTTTCATAAATAATTTTCATAAATAATTTTCATAAATGATTTTCATAAATAATTTTCAT
>JAEMPF020028784.1:11808-19308 GCA_022496165.2 Catalaphyllia jardinei
GAAAAAAATATTGAAAAGTGTGCTCATACCGCTAATTACTATACTACTGATCGGGTTGCATTTGGAAGACCTGTACCATCAGCCAATACCTGTAACTGAAACTGAACCTCAAAATAAGCATTGTACCAATCATAGAACGCAGACCTGTCATTAATCGTAAACTTGTACCCATTTTTTTGTTGGTGTTGACCATTAGCTGGGATCTCAATAACATCATTCAACTGAAATCGAACCAACTCATATCTTTGCAAATATTCACTTGTTCTGAAAGCCATTATATTAATATATTACATAATTTTACTCTACCCCTTTCACCTACTGATTTTAATGCTTTCTCACCTGATTTCTTGGCGAACTTTTTTACAACAGATGACGCAGCACTCTTCATTGGTTTGAAAATGTTCTCAACGATAATCCCTGATCCTACATGTTTATCCACAAAAATACCAAGTTTTGGATGATAACCCTAGTGAATTCAAATGGTTTCATTATACTATTATGTTATATTATTCTATCCTTTTTAGAATTAATGAAAAAGATGTATCAGCTCCATTCAGGTTAATTAATCTCCTTTTTCCATCCGTAATGTGTATCCTAATACTGTTAATACTATTCTTGTTGATTGGATTAAATGTAACTCCTCTTGGTTCAATTGTAAAGGAGTAACTAGGTTGAAGAACACTGGTTGAGAAGGAATAAATGATGTCTGTATCTTGACCGTCTGCAAGTGAATCATTGATAAGGTCGCAGTGGATATTAAGAATGTCTGTATCTTGACTGAGATTAGGCACCTTTGGTCCTATATTCTGTTGATTTTCAATATTTCTTTATCGAACCCAATCATGTCATTGAAATTGCTTGCAGTTAAATCAAGTTGATAATTCTTAGCTAATGTGACTGTGACCCTAAATGTTGTATTATCAAATTCGAGAGTGATAGGATACTCATTATTATTAGCACCATCTTTGACAATCTTTGTTATGTCCTTGATGTATGTATCAAAGTCAGTATAGTTCCAGACTCCTGCTGGGAAAGTGATGTTGTGAAATGTTGAACCATTATCAGAGCTGTACTTTATTAGCTGATTGTTGTATGATGAATTTACATTAAACCATGTGAATGACATGTTAATGATTCGGTTCAAGCCAACTACATATTGAGAATTACTATCCAATATTATGGGCCTGTTGAATTTGGTTATAAAATTCTGAGGAGTGTTGTTTCCTTGATCTTTATCGCTGTATGATGATAAAACAATCTCGGATCCATGTATATAATAACTTTACACAATTATACTTTGAAATACTGATTATACAATTTATTAAATTGTTGTCTATTGATTGTTGACATTCTCAATAATGTGTCCAGTATATGAACTCCTGTATTTCTCTTCTTAATTGATGTGTTGCCTGCAACGGTTTCACCAATGATCAATTCTAATTTCTTGAGAAGCTGTTTGGGATTGTTGAAAAACATAACATTTCCACCTCTCTGTCTTCTTCCTCGGCCTTTTATCCCACTACCTTTTATTGTTTTGAGTCTATCCCCGAGATTTTTAATGTATCATTCAATACAGCTCTTCGATCATCCATTGCTTTAGTCATCATCTGCTTATTAGCTTCCTTTATCTTCCCAGTGTTGTATTTTTTTGCAACATCTGCTTTATAACCCTTTAATTTATTCCTTTCTGTTACGGCATTCTTTTTCATATTATTGAGATAGCTGATTTTTTTTTTGGGTGTCATTTCAGGTTGAGTCAATTGATAATTAATATCTTTATAATTCTTAAGACCCATATTATCCAAAATTGTATTTGTTAAATATTCATCATCCAAAGTATAATCAACTTCTTCATCTTCATCGTATTCAGGTGGCAGCTCCGGAGCGGTTGACTGCTCTGGAAAATATTGGGGATCGACATGAATCTCCTTCTTTCCTTGAATAAATTCCTCAAACGATTTATTATAGAGGTCCTCCAATGATTATTCATATGTTGGTGGTTTTGGTACTATTTGTTTCTCCTGCTGTGGTGGTACATAATCACCAAAATTAATCAGACCTTCTACATCCATGTCTTCATATGGATCAACTTCAGGCATATAGTCAATACCAGGCTCAGCTTTCTTTGATGGTCTTTTTCTCCTTTGAGGCATCCTTGAATTCAAATTACTGTCAATTACATCATCTAATTTACTTGTCACTGGTTTAAAAACCTTTTCGAATGATGATTGGCTTGTCTCCTGACCGATTTTATGTTGTGTGATTAGATCATGGACATAATTGATTTTATTCCCTAATTTTGTTTTACTTTTTGCGAGTTCTTTCCATTTAAGCAAGCTCATTTTTGTTATATTATTACTTTACATAAAAATGACAAATCAAATATGAAAAACAACGTTGAACACCATGTTGAACACCATGTTGAAATAATATACCAATGTAATATAACGAGAATACCGAATTATGATGTTGAAGACGATGTGGTCTCAAACTTCAGACAACTATACAATTTCATGCCTCATCAATGTTTTCGGATGCTGATTTGCGGTCCAAGTGGTTCAGGGAAAACAAACACATTAATGCATATGATCTACAATCTGCTATATTTTGATAAAGTTTATTTGTATGCTAAAAATTTAGAACAATCCAAGTATCAGAATCTCATGAATGTCTTTCAGCCGATAAGTGATGAGGTTGGTTATGATGTTATTGAAGCAAGAAATGATGAAATTATTCCAGTTCAAGATCTTGACTCTGACTCACAAAAAATCGTCATTTTTGATGATTATGTTTGTGATAAAAACCAAGAACCATTAATCGACTATTTTATACGAGGACGGCATAAAAATCGTAGTGTGATTTATCTGAGTCAAAGTTATTATAAGACGCTAAAAGACATCAGACTGAATTGTTCTCACTTCTCCATTTATGAGTTTCCAAGTGCTAATGAGAAGAGTTTAATTTGCCGTGAAAACAGTATTTCAAAAGAATCATATGAAAAAGCAACTGAAGAACCATATTCCTTTGTATATATCGATAAGCCGCGAAAATTCACCACTAAAAATTTCAATGAAAAAATATAATCTATTAATATAAATGAGTTATTCAAACGGACTTTTACCTTCATCATCATCAGCCATTGGTAAACGTGGACTACCTGGGTTACCAGGTGTTGGATTCAATTTAACAGATGATGGTAATTACGATATTGAAGGGAAGCGATTAACCAATATTGGTGAGTCTACTGGCGACAATGATGCAGTTAGTTTAAAAGCGTTGAAAGAACATACTAAAGTCAGTCAAAATAATTATCATTTACAACCAAGTTTTCGATTTTATAAAGACTTTGGTGACAAGAGTCAATTAACTGTAGGGTCACCACCAAATACATCGCCAGACCACTTATTTCAAAATCATAAAGCGCATAATGATGCATATATAATTGAGAAAGAAGGTGATGATACTGGTTTTAATGGAGAAGCATGGTCCAGTATAAAAATGAAAGGTTATCAATTAGAGAATGGTAGTTATACCTCTGTTTTTGAAATATTCGTTATTGGCGATGCTGGTGGTTTTCTTGTTGATGATACAATAATTTTTAATGTCCATGGTGACAGTCATTTCGTCATGAAAACATTTGACAGTGATAAAATCGATGGTACATATACTAAATCAATCATCCAATTCACAACTGATGGAAGAGCCGGAGTACATGATGGGATAAGATTTCAAATCAGATATTATGGTTCTCAATACAATAAAAACATTAAATTTCTGTTTTATTCAAGAGTGGTGAAGGGTAAATACTCAACAACTTTCGACCATACTATTTTTAATGTCCGTGATGTTGTTGATAATCATATGATTCTCTATTTTGAGAATTTGAATCTCAATGGCAATCTTATTGATGGTTTAGGTGATCCTGTAGCATACGCTAATGCTGCTAATAAGAAGTACGTTGACACTGAAATAACAAAAGTCCATATAGATACTACACCATTACTTCCAAGGGACGGCAGTAGAAAAATGACTGGTGATTTAGATATGGATAGAAATCACATTCTATCTGTGGAAAATTAAGATGATTACAAGTCTGATGATGCTTTGGAAGTCAGAGCTAGAGATTTGCGAAGCGTTGTTAACAAAGGATATCTGAATGAAAATTTTCTCAAAATAGTGGATAAAGACGGTAAAGAATATTATGATCTCAAACAAAATATTATAAAAAATTGTGAACCTTATTATGATGGACTTTTTGATGATAACAGTCTGGTCAGTAAAGCTTATGTAGACGCTGAAATTAGTAAATTACCAGAGCCTGCCACCAATGTCTTGAAATTAGATGGAAGTACAGCAATGACAGGTGCTCTGAATATGGGTAATAATGATATTAATAATCTAAAAACTGTTGTTGAAGACGATGGAGAAAATCCAAATTATGATCAAATTAAGCATAAAGCAGTTAATTTTGAATTGTTAAGAAGTACACGAGACTATTTAGTCCGTTTCATTTCTGAGATAGATTACTTATTAACAGATGGAAGTGAAGCAATGACTGGAAATTTAGATATGGGAAATCAAAATATAATTAATTTGAAAGAACCAGAAGATCACCAAGCCACATATGCTGCTAATGTAAAATTTGTCGCCGATGCAATTGTTGATAATAATACAATTATAGATGGTATAATTGATAAGAAAATAAAAGAATCAGGAGAGAATTCAATTGAGTCAATTGAAAAAGAAAACGTCTTCAAAAGAGTGATGGATAATGATGAGTTCAAAGAAGATGATGATGATATTCATAAAATTGGAGTTCAGAATAAAGATTTTCATTCAGTAAATAAAAAGACTTTTGAATTCAAGATTGATTATGATTCCAGCATTGGTTATTATAGCACCAGACTATTAATTGATTTAGTATATTTACCAAATGGTTCTTATACAATGGTTTATGAAATGTATGTAGAAGATGGTATCACAATTGATGAGATAAATGCATCAAGTGGAACTCTCTCTGTGGGAAAGATTAATTCCAGAATAGATGGAACTAAGACACGGAGCATCATCCATTTTTCTAAAAACGGTTTAAACCCAAGTTTTGATGATCTGGATATTGATATAAGATTGAAAAGTAAAACTGATCCCCAAACTACTATTTATGTTGTTGTATATGGAATTAATGGTACAGTTAATGATGTTCATGTCAATCTTTGGTATCGTCTTTATTATTATGATAATGATTCCTTGAAATATGAAGTACCAATCAACATGGAAAATAATACAATAGTCGGACTAAAAGCAGGGAATGATGCTACTGGAGCTGTAACTTATAAACAACTCCTTGAAAAAAACTGAAAATCTTTATGAAAAGTTATTCGAATATTGGTTCGATCTTCTTGATCCTAATATGTTCCAATATGTGGTGAGTGTCACTTTTGCTAAAATAAAAATAATTAATGATAAATTTGTTTTTCATTATCTCCTTGATTTGGATGATTATGATGTGAATAATGGCTTTCAAGCCATTTTCAGCCGAATTCATTTATATCGTAATTTCAATCAAAATGATGATTTTACAATATTTATTACATTCAAACATGATACAAGTATTACCAATTCAAATCAAAATATTGGATTTTGGTATGGTAAGACTGCAACTTGGTATAGTCCATATGTACAAATCACAGCCGATAAGATATATTTACATAAAACAAGTGAGACATCTATAAGTAAAGATATTCCTTCAAACCATAAAAATAAACATCTCATGATTTGGTTCACTAAAGAAGATAATTTATATAGGGTAAGTCTTTGTAATCATAAATCAGGAATAACACAGACAATTTCTTCAGTTGTAAATTTTAGTACCAATAGATTCGGCATCAATTTAAATTATCATGTTCAACGAATTGGATTCAGTTCAAGTGCTCACTCTTCATATAGTTTAGATTTGTATAAAATATTGTCTTTTGAGAAATCCAAAGGCACATTTTTAGAATGATTTATATACATAATTAATATATGACTTTAACTGATTATGAAAAGTATCATTTGTATGATAATGTGCACACAAAAGCTGAAATTGAAGAGAAAATGGAAAATATTAAAAGTGATATCAATGATATCATCACAAAAATGATTGCCAATAAAAAACAATATATCACCATTTGGGCTGAAGAAAGTGGATCTCTATCTTCTGGAAACTTTGAATGGAGTTTCGGTAATGGAACAGATGGCCAACCAATGTATGGTTATTGCTTGCCAGTACCAGGTAAATAATAGCCGCAGTATTAACAGCAACTTCAGGTGGTACAGTCGCTGGTGATATATTAATAACCATGGTTATCAATGGTGTAGAAAATACATCTCATAATATAAAAAAACCTGGATATCAATGGAGTAATGTGACGCCATTCAAAGTACCAGTATATCTAAATGCTGGAGACATAATAAATTTTAAATCAGGAACAACAAATTCAAGCGTCACTCATGCTTTGGTGAGTTTATTAATAGAGGTAGATATATTATCCAATTAAATTATATATGAAAGAGTCGCGATAAAGCATATTCAACTGGAATCATATTTCAGATGAATTAATAGAAGAACAAGTAAATGAATTAAAATCTTACTACCGAGTATATCATAAAAAATGTTTTGCTTACAAGCTGGCATTGAAACGTTTCAAAGAATGGAAATTATTGGGTAATTCATTATCCATCATATTTGCATCTGGAGGTTTTAGCTTCCAGTTTCGTTACTCATGGTCTAAGTTTAGTTACCATTAGTACAGTAGCACTTTTGATTCAAGGTTGGATGAAGCATAAAAACCTTGATCTCAAAATCCAAAATTGTACTTACGCTTACCAAAGCTATCAACATCTTCTGAATGAAATAAAGGATATGATGAGAAGTGGAAATTACAATTCATCTCAAATTTATAATACAATGAAGAACATTGATGATTATGTGACAGACAACAGTCCCATTATTGATAAGTATCTTTGTAAATACGATGAAAAATTCACTTGTTAATTATCAACTGGATTCTATCACTTTTCAATGATATAACCTTTTTCCAAAATTGTTTATAATATCTGATTGTCCTCTTCGACTTCGTTACTCGGATATCTTTGTAAGGAAGCCCGAGCATCTTGAATAATTGCTTTATAATAAATTTAATACTAATCATCCGTTTGCGCCCATCATTGACCTTATGAAGAATACCATTAATCTCAATGAATATTTTATGGATCTTCTCTCTTTGTTGAAAAGTCAATTGAATATTAGTCTTAAAACATATACTATTTATCACATTCTCAATATGGTATTTCCTATGATATATTGACTTTTGTCGTATCAAATACATTTTATCATAGAAGTTGAAGTTCTCTGTGACAAAATCATAACCATTAACTAAACCACAATTCAAACAGGTATTCATACCATTTACAGTTTCTATATCCTGTTCACTACAACATGACTCAACCACTTTACAA